>JAVYIG010008419.1:0-89609 GCA_035222895.1 Strongylocentrotus droebachiensis
ATATATTTCATTATACAATGCAAAGGCATTCTAGTCTCAAACGAACCGTCACCATTAAACCGAGTGCCAACACCATTAAACCATGCCCCAAAATTAGTAATCTTCTTTGTGTCGAAAGACCGAGGTCCCCGGGTTTATTTAGGAAAATGGAATTTTGATACTATAATGTTTGATAAAATCGGTCAGTATATGATTTGATTTGATATATATCTCATTAATGAAACCATCTAAAGGCTTTATAGGCTCAAACAAACCAGTCCTGCACCATTAAACCGAGTGAACCATGCGCCAAATTTAGTAATCTTCTTTTGTGTGTCGAAAGACCAAGGTTTCACGGGTTTATTTAGGAAAATGGATATTTAATACTGGTAAGTTGCTCGATAACATCACTAAGTCTGATTTTATTCGATATACTATCCTATTAATGAAACTATCTAAAGGCTATATAGTCTAAAACAAACCAACACCAGCCCCATTAAACCGACGAATCGGACATTCAGATGTCGGACATTTATATTATTTTCGGGGGGGGGGGGGGCCTGAAGTGGTTTTCTTGTAAAATATATTGTCTTGTCACCAATGTAAATTTTCACAAATTTGACTCTCAGTCGAAGGGGGGGGGGGGGGGCAAGATTTGCACCACTGGAGCGGGGGAAATATTAGCTAGATCATTGAGATGTCTCTATATAATATTATAAGCTTAACAGAAAAATATACCTTTAAAAAGACATAATAGTACAGGGGACGCCACCGTTCGCATAATGCTTTACGGTAACAAATTCCACTCTCTGTCGCTTCCTTCCTTTGCTGAGGGTTAGGGACATGATACATAAGCCAAGGCGCAGATCCAGGATTTCTTAGGGCGGGAGGGGGGGGGGGGGGGGGGCCAAATGTGAAATTATGCGAGCCAAATATTGGAACGTAATAGTAACCAGCAGTGGTGTAATGAGCAAAAACGTTTTTTTTTTTTTTTTTTGGGGGGGGGGGGGCAGACAAAAATCCACATCATCCCGGGCTCTTACATGCAGGCCCCGTTAAACGTTTTTCAAAGTGGTCGGGGGGTCTTTTTACGATCAGTATTTACGACCAGGTAGAAAGTAGCGTAAATTGGTGATGGGTTGAGGGCAAAACCCCGGCGGGGGGTCAAGGGGCGGAGCTCCCGGAAGCTCAGGGGGTATGGGCATGTAATGACGGTCAGATGAGCACCTAGGGGCCCGGTTTAGTGCCCTAGGTGGGGTCCAGGGGCAGAGCCCCCGGAAGCTCAGGGGTTTTAGGCATTTAGTCAGATAAGCATTCAGGGGGCCGCCTTAGGGCACCTGGTGGGGTCGAAGGGGCGGAGCTCCCGGAAACGCAGGGGTTATAGGCATTTAATTACAGTCAGATGAGCATATTTTGAAACTTTTATTGTGAAACTGGCAGATCACTAATTGGCGTGGGGTCCTGGGGGCGGAGCCCCCGAAAGCTCAGGGGTTTTAGGCAATAAATTACGGTCAGATGAGCATCCATGCAGGGGCCCGCCTTAGGGCCATTGGTTAAGTCTAGGGGCGGAGTCCCCGGAAGCTCAGGGGATTTAGGCGTTTAATTACGGTCAGATGAGCATATTTTGATACCTTTTTTGTGAGACTGGCATGACCCTAATTAGCGTGGGGTCCAGGGGGCGGAGCTCCCAGAAGCTCAGGAGCTCAAGACATTTTATACCGGTCCGATAAGCATTAAGGGGCCCACCTTAAGGCCCCTGGTGGGGTCGAGGGTTGGAGCCCCCAGAAAATCAGCGGTTTTAGGCATTTAATTACGGCCAGATGAACAAATTTTGATACCTTATTTGTGACACTGGCAGGTTACTTATTGGCGTGGGGTCCAGGGGGCAAAGCCCCCAGAAGATCAGAGGTTTTAGACATTTAATCACGGTCAGATGAATATATTTTGATACCTCATTATTTTGGGAATCTCGCAGGTCACTATTCTTTCTTTCATTCTTTCATTTCTTTCTATTTCTCTTTAATATACTTTTTCAAAAAAAGAGTGGGGGGAGCTCGAGGCCTCCGAGCCCCGCTGTTTCGCGGGTCCTGACATGAAGGCCTCTAAATAAGCATATTTTTTGGATGACTGTAAATTTAGGAATTTGTCATTTTCCAACAAACAGATGCCTTAAAAAGTATAATTAACTAACAAGTGAGGAAAAATCTCGGAAAAATATGTCATTTATAAACACCGGTAAATCACCGGTATCGAATTAGAAATAAACCATGTTTTAATTATATGGGGGAGGGAGAGGGATGGGCCTTTTGGTCCCTCCCCCGATCCACAACTTGTTGGCTAGAAAATTGCAACTGATATCCCCATTCTTCCTCTTTTTATCCTTCCGTTTTTCTCTTCTTTCATTTGTTCTTTCCCTTTCCTTCCTTTTATTATTTGGGAGGTAACACCTTTTCGCCCCCCCCCCGATCTCCTTCTTCTCCCCCCTTTTCTCTTCTTTTTCCTCTTCTTTCTTTAACGTTCTCTCCTCTTTCCCTTTCCCTTATTTTCCTTCTCTCTCTCTTTTTTTGTTGGGGGGGGGGGGAGGCCCGCTCGGCTCCCCTGGATTCGCGCCTGGATCAGCCCCTTGATAGTAACGCTGCCACATCCCCACCGCCCCTCCCTCCTTGAAACATAGACAGGCTACGCCATCTAAACTAATTGGAAGAGAATTGTCGGTAATATATACTTGTACCAAGGGAATACTGCGGGGAGGGTGGGCCGAATGGCGCAGCGTGGTCGGACTGATCAGGGGGGGGGGCTGGGGACAGGATGATGGCTCACGTACATTTTGGGGGCAAGCCCTTTTTCTTTTCTCTTTTGTTCAGAAATGTACTTTTTTAATATGTTTTCAATCAATGTTTTCTACAAATATTCGGGGTCACGTGGCGTCCCCCTCGGTTTAATGGTGTAGGTCTGTTTGAAACTAATATAGCCTTTAGATGGTTTCATTAATGAGATATCGGATCAAATCATATACTGAGTGATGTAATCGAACATTATAGTATCAAATTTCCAATTCCCTAAATAAACCAGTGAAACCTCGGTCTTTCGATACACAAAAGAAGATTACTAAATTTGGCGCATGGTTTAATGGTGTTGGCACTCGGTTTAATTGTGATAGCTTGTTTGAGACTAGAATGCCTTTGCATGGTTTCATTAATGAGATATTCATGTATCTCGGATCAACTCATATACAAAGTGATGTACTCGAACATTATAGTATTACAAATTTCATTTTCCTAAATATACCCGGGAATCCTCGGACTTTCGACACAAAAGAAAATATCTAAATTTGGGGCATGGTTTAATGGTGTTGGCACTCGGTTTAATGGTGACGGTTCGTTTGAGACTAGAATGCCTTTGCATTGTTTCATTAATGAAATATATATCGAATCAAATGAGACTAAGTGATATTATCGAGCATCTTACCAGTATTAAATTTCCATTTTCCTAGATAAACCCGGGTAACCTCGGTCTTTCGATACACAAAAGAAGATTACTAAATTTGGCGCATGGTTTAATGGTGTTGGCACTCGGTTTAATGGTGTTGGTTTGTTTGAGACTTTATAGCCTTAGTATGGTTTCATTAATGAGATATATCTCGGATAAAATCATATAATGAGTGATGTAATCGAACATTATAGTATTACAAATTTCATTTTCCTAAATATACCCGGGTAACCTCGGTCTTTCGACAGACAAAAGAAGATTACTAAATTTGGGGCATGGTTTAATGTTGTTGGCACTCGGTTTAATGGTGTTGGTTTGTTTGAGACTTTATAGCCTTGGTATGGTTTCATTAATGAGATATATCTCGGATCAAATCATATACTGAGTGATGTAATCGAACATTATAGTATCAAATTTCATTTTCCTAAATATACCCGGGTAACCTCGGTCTTTCGACACACAAAAGAAGATTACTAAATTTGGGGCATGGTTTAATGGTGTTGGCACTCGGTTTAATGGTGTTGGTTTGTTTGAGACTTTATAGCCTTAGTATGGTTTCATTAATGAGATATATCTCGGATAAAATCATATACTGAGTGATGTAATCGAACATTATAGTAACAAATTTCATTTTCCTAAATATACCCGGGTAACCTCGGTCTTTCGACACACAAAAGAAGATTACTAAATTTGGGGCATGGTTTAATGGTGTTGGCACTCGGTTTAATGGTGTTGGTTTGTTTGAGACTTTATAGCCTTAGTATGGTTTCATTAATGAGATATATCTCGAATCAAATCATATACTGAGTGATGTAATCGAAAATTATAGTATCAAATCTCCAATTCCCTAAATAAAACAGTGAAACCTCGGCCTTTCGATACACAAAAGAAGATTACTAAATTTGGGGCATGGTTTAATAGTGTTGGCACTCGGTTTAATGGTGATGGCTTGTTTGAGACTAGAATGCCTTTGCATTGTTTCATTAATGAAATACATATCGAATCAAATGAGACTAAGTGATATTATCGAGCATCTTACCAGTATTAAATTTCCATTTTCCTAGATAAACCCGGGTAACCTCGGTCTTTTGATACACAAAAGAAGATTACTAAATTTGGCGCATGGTTTAATGGTGTTGGCACTCGGTTTAATGGTGACGGTTCGTTTAGAATGCCTTTGCATTGTTTCATTAATGAAATATATATCGAATCAAATGAGACTAAGTGATATCATCGAGCATCTTACCAGTATTAAATTTCCATTTTCCTAGATAAACCCGGGTAACCTCGGTCTTTTGATACACAAAAGAAGATTACTAAATTTGGCGCATGGTTTAATGGTGTTGGCACTCGGCTTAATGGTGTTGGTTTGTTTGAGACTTTATAGCCTTGGTATGGTTTCATTAATAAGATATATCTCGGATCAAATCATATACTGAGTGATGTAATCGAACATTATAGTATCAATTTTCCAACTCCCTAAATAAACCAGTGAAACCTCGGTCTTTCGATACCCAAAAGAAGATTACTTAATAATTTGGGGGCATGGTTTAATGGTGCTGGCACTCGGTTTAATGGTGTAGGTATGTTTGAGACTATATAGCCTTTACATGGTTTCATTAATGAGATATATATTGAATCATACTATACTGAGTGATGTTATCGAGCAAAAAAACACCTATTATGTTACTTAATACTGTGGCTGTCAACTATCGAACTATTTAAGCAACATGCAAGTAATATTTGGTAGTGGGTATGTAGGTATAGGAACTGCATTGAACTGCTGGGTGCACATGTTTTTTGTTTTTTTCATTTATCTACAATATCATCTTTTGAAAGTTCCTTTAAAAGTATGTAGCCTTGAAAGAATAAATTATTATGAAAAAATTAACTATATGTTATTACAAAAATAGCTAGATTAGGGAGTGTAGTTGCTTTCAATTCTCTGTTCGTACTTGGCTTCATGGAGTAATTTGTCCTTTAAATAGTGATTCTCTTCATTCCGCAGCAAAGTCCATGTACAATGTAGGTATACTTACGAATATGGAAAGCCGTTGGGGACTTTATTCACATGCCCCAGACGTATGGAACGCGGCACACGTCTGCTAAATTGACCAATCACCGCCTGTTATTTAGCAGGCGCGTGCAAGGTGCGATAGCACACGCCTGTTACTTTGCCAGACGGATGCGCAGAACGCTCGTAAATTGAATTTCAAGGCAACCAATCAAATCCGCTGTTACAAAGCTGCTCAGCTCAGTACGTACGGGGCCTGTTCGCTATTACAAAACTGCTCAGGTCAGTACATAATGGATGGGGGGACACACTAACGGCCAGGCACGGATCCAGGGGGAGGGCCGAAGGGGCCTCCCCCCTCCCCCGCCAAAAGAGAGAGAGAGCTAGAGAGAGAAGGAACAGAAGGGAAGGGGAAAGAGGAGAGAAATGAAAGAAAGAAGAGGAAAGAAAAGAGGGGGAAGAGATCGGCGGGAGGGGGGGGGGCGACTGAGGGCCTTGCCTCCGAGGCTTTTGCCCCCCTCCCCCCTCCCCCAAAAAAGAGAGAAGGAAGGAAAGGGAAATAAAAAAGGAGAAGAGGAGTCAAAGGGAAGGGGGTAAAGGAATAAGAAAAGTAATGAAGGAGGATATCAGTTACGATTTTCTCGCCAACAATTTGTTGATCCTCAGGGAGGGGGGGGGGGGGCAAAAAAAAGAGAGTAGGAAGGGAAAAGGAAAGAGAAGAGCTAATGGGAACAAAAAAGGGAAAGAAGAGAAGAAACAGGTGAAAAGAAAGGGAGGGGGGTCAGATGCAATTAATCCAGCCAACAACATGTGGTTCGGGTAGGGGGTGAAAGGCCTTTGCCTCCCCCAGCAAACTTTAAAAAGAGAGAAGGAAGGGAAGGGGAAGGTAAGGAGATGAGAAAGGGAAAGAAAAAAAAAAGGAAGAAGAAAGGTAGGGGAGATCAGTTGCGATTTTTCCCGCCATCAAGGTGTGGATCGGGGGCGAAAGGCCCTTGTCTCCCCCTCCCCCTCAGCAAAGGAGAGAGAGAGAGAGAGAGAGAGAGAGAAGGGAGGGAGGGAATGGGAAAGAGGAGAGAAAGGGAAAGAAAATAAAGAGTAAGAGGAAAAAAAAAGGGGGAAAAGATATGGTTTCGCGCTCATCTCGCCTCCCCCAAACGAGACCAAGCGCCAGATACGCCACTAGACACCACTGGCGTACTAATTCGAAGGGGGCAGCCTCCCCCTTAAGTGGTTCATTTCTAATTCGATTTCAGTGATTTACAAATGTTGTAAAATTACATAATCTTTTAGTAAATTATACTGTTTTAAGAGTTTGTTGGAAAATGACGAATTCCGAAAGTTACAGTCAGGCGAGAAATATGCTTATTTTGAGGTCTGCACGTCAAGGCTCGGAACATAAATTGGTGTGGAGTCTAGGGGCGGAGCCCCAGGAAGCTCAGGGGCAATGGGCATTCATTACGTTCAGATGAGCATATTTTGATACCTTATTAATGACACGGGTAGGTCACTAATTGGCGTGGGGTCCAGGGGCTGAGCCCCAGGAAACTCAGGGGCTATCGGGGCATTCATTACGTTCAGATGAGCATATTTTGATACTCCGGAAACTCAGGGATTTTTAGGCATTTTATAACAGTCAAATAAGCATTCAGGGGCACGCCTTAGGGCCCTTGGTGGGGTCAAGAGGGTGAAACCTCCAAAATTTCATTTAATTACGGTCAGTTGATCATATTTTGAGACTTCATAATTTTGTGACACTGGCAGGTCACAATTTATTTTTCTTACTTTCTCCCTACTTGGACCCGTGCCCCCGAGCCCCGCTGTGCCGCGAGCCTTGACATGTAGACCTCTAAATAAGCATACTTCTCGCCTGACTGTAACTTTGGGAATTCGTCATTTTCCAACAAACTCATAAAACAGTATAATTTACTAAAAATTATGTCATTTCACAACATTTGTAAATCACTGAAATCGAATTAGAAATAAACCTTGTTTTATTCTTATTTGGGGGAGTACGCCAGTAGTGTCCAGTGGCGTTCATGGCGCTTGGTCTCGCTTGGGGGGGGGGGGGGGGTGGGAGGGAGCGCAAAAGCATATCTTTTCCCCCTTTTCTTTTCTTCTTCCTCTTTATTTTATTTCACTTTCTCTCCTCTTTCCCATCCCCGACCTTCCTTCTCTCTCTCTCTCTCTCTCTTTTTTTGCTGAGGGGGGAGGGGAGGCAAGGGCCTTTCAGCCCCGCGATCAACACGTCGTTGGCTGGATTGATTGCAAGTGATCTCCCCTCCTTTTCACCCTTTTCTTTTTCTTCTTCCTCTTTTGTTCCTCTCACCCTTATAGCTTTCCTCTTTTCCTTTCCCTTCCTCCTCTCTTTTATGGGGGGGGGGGGGGGTGAAGGGGACTGGAGGAGAAGGCAAGGCCTTTTCCCCCTCCCCCAATCCCCTTCTTTTACCTGTTTTCTTATCTTATTTTTCTTCTTTCTTTCCTTCTTTCCTTTCTCTCCTCTTTCCCTTATTTTCCTTCATCTCTCTCTTTTTTTATCGGGGCGGGGGGGGGGGGGGGGGGAAGGCCCCTCGCCTCTCCCACGCCTGGTAGCACACACTTTAGCAGTCATGCAGTCATGTAAAGCAAACACTTGCCAACTATTATGTTGTTTTAATCTTCATTCCATAAACTGGGGTAAATAGGCCACCTTTATGACCAACATCGTATTATTATAATTTGATTGCAGGGACCTCAGGGAGAACAGCATTAATACTGATGAGGCTACCCTGGGTAAACAAGACAGTATTATTATTATTATTGTTATTATTATTATTGTTATTACACATATCTTAAACATTCAAATATTAAAAACAAACAAAGAACAGAAGTATAAAGAAGAAAAAAAATAATACAAAATGTACAAATGAAGATACTACCATCCAACCCCCTCCCCCCATCATCAGTTATTATTTCCAATCAGCGTTAAACAAAAACGTAGAGTTATGTAAATATAATTTTATATAAGAGAGTGTTCAAGCCCCCTATCCCCCAACAAGACACAATTTAAAAGTCCCCCCCCCCCTCCGAGCAGTAACTAGGCTTGTAGTCCGGTCAGCTCCGTTTGGTATCCTGAGGTTTTGAGAATTCCGATGTAATGGACAAACGAAAATCTTGAACATTTTCATTGGCTAAAATTGTATAGTTTCTGGGTGCCTGGAGATGGTAGGTCCATAAGTTCTAATAAAAGCTCCGTTCACATATGCCTTCCGGTCACAAAATCGTATCTTATTTAGCTAAAAATCTTGAAAATCTAACTTCCTTACTTATTTGGAAAATATATTGTGCAACTATTGTATATTTACGAAAAGCTTGAATGTGGTATAACCTAAAGGCTAAATCCACTTCAAAATAATTCGCTTTCAATAGATGCAGAAAAACAAGAGGAGCAGAGCAAAACAAAATGAGTAAAATCGGATAACTAATAAGGAAGTTATGATTTTTTTTTAAATATGAAAAACTATGGAACAATGGAAATCACTACACAAATTGGCAATTTGGTTATCAGTTTGTGACGCCATTACCTCACTATTTATCAATTGCTTTATATATTTGTATCCCATTAATTTCCCTCTTTATCCCAAAAATTTGATTTCCCCATGCCTTTGCCCAGGTTATATGATTTGTATCGTATTGCGGGCATGACATTTCACAAGATCTTTTATAAACTTTGAAGAATTGAAACTATTTTCAGAATATTGTATATTCATAATTATTGACTTTTATATAAATAAATTTTCAGAATTCACATTTTTCATGATTTAACTGAAAACAATTACTCTATATTAGATTATTAGTGCATCCGCACAAAAACATATTATTATCAATATGACTTGGATGCTGGTGTTAGGAGATGAGATTCTCAGGGGGAAAGTGAGAAATGTATATTACCAATAGAAAGAAAACAATAAGAGGATAGCGAGGCAATGACGTCAGGCGCGGGTCCAGGGGGGCCGAGCGGTCCTTGCCCCCCCCCCCCCGCAAAAAAAGAGAGAGAGAGAAGGAAAAGAAGGGAAAGAGGAGAGAAAGGGAAACAAAGAAGAGGAAGAAGAAAAGAAAAAGGGGGGAGGAAGAGATCGGGGCCGAAAGGGCCCTCCCCCCCCCCGGTCAACCTATAAGAGAGAAAAGGAAGGGAAGGGAAAGGTAAAGAGGAGAGAAAGGGAAAGACAAAAAAGGAGAAAGAAGAAAGGTAGGGGAGATCAGTTGCGATTTTTTCCCGCCAACAAGGTGTAACGGAAGGGGGGGGGGCACTGGTGTACTGATAGGGGGCGGGGGCGGCTTGGGGGAAATAAAATTAAAACGTGGTTTATTTCTAATTCGATAACGGTGGTTTACAAATAATGCTAAAATGACATAATTTTTCCGAGATTTGTCCTCACTTTTTGTAGTAAATTACCTATATTTTTGTATGCGTTTGGTGGATATGACAAATTCCTAAATTTACAGCCAGGCAAGAAATATGCTTCTTGGGGTGCCTACATGTCAGGTCGCGCGGAACCGTGGGGATCGGGAGCCTCGAGCCCCCC
Source organism: Strongylocentrotus droebachiensis (assembly GCA_035222895.1). Lineage (NCBI taxonomy): Eukaryota > Metazoa > Echinodermata > Echinoidea > Camarodonta > Strongylocentrotidae > Strongylocentrotus > Strongylocentrotus droebachiensis. The sequence goes on from JAVYIG010008419.1 coordinate 10,045, forward strand.
CCCCCGCCCCCACACACACTTAACAAAAAACTATATTAAAGAGAAATAGAAAGAAAGAGAGCAAGAAAGACAGAATGGTATTTGCCAATGCATGGCACAAAATAATGAGGTATTAAAATATGCTCAGCTGACCGTGATTAAATGCCTATAAAACCCCTAAGCTTTCGGAGGCTCTGCCCCCTGGATTCCACCTGGGGCCCTAAGGCGGGCCTCTCTTAAACACTGGCCCCAAAAAACAAAAAAAAATAAGAGAGAGGAGAGAAAAGGAAGAGGACGTAGAAAGAAAAAGGAGCAGACAAAGAAGATTTTTGAAGGATTAAAATAAGAGTCGAGAACGGTACAACGAATTGTCTTCTTTCTATAATGATTTAATGAAACGTAAAAGCTTCCGCGCTTCGCGCAGAAGGGGGGGGGGGTGGGGGACTAAATTTAGACGAGGATTAAGAGACGAGAAGGGTACAACGAATCGTCTTCTTTCTCTAATAATTTATTGAAACGTCAAAGCTTCCGCGCTTCGTGGAGGAGGGAGGGGAAGCTCGCCCATTCCTGTACCCACCCCCTATTACGTCAATGCTGGTCATCATTACGTCCCAATATTTGGCTCGCATAATTTCAAATTTTGGCCCCCTCCTAAGAAATCCTGGATCCGCGCCTGAATGACGTCACAGACTCATGAGTGAGTTGCCAATTTGTCTTGTGATTTTCAAAGTTTTTCATGTCATTAAAAATTCAAAACTTTCTTATTAGTTATCCGATTTTGCAAACTTTTAGTTTGATTGGTTTGTTATTAATTTTTGAAGTGGACTTGCCCTTTAAGTCCATACAACCCCCTCTCTGTCGATTCCTTCCTTTGCTGTGGGTTAGGGACATAAGCAGGGCAATAAACAAAATGATAATAAGAAAGCAAAATAATGGATAGGGAACACCCCATGGCTGTGGCGTAGGCGTAGGCGCAGGGAAGGGGGGGGGGGGGGGGGGGTGGGGGCGGGGGTCGCCACATGGCCCCGAATATTTGTAGAAAACATTTATTGAAAACGTACATTTCTGAACAAATAAAGAAAAAAGGCGTGCCCCAATAATGTACGCGACCAATCATCCTGCCCCTCCCCCTCAACAACAAAAAAATAATAATTACGACCACGCTGCGCCATTCGGTCCACCCTCCCCGCAGTATTCCCTTGGTACGAGTAAACAGCGGGGGCTAGGGTACGTCGCCGCCCCCCAGAAATAAAAAAAAAAACACAAAGAAAATGCAATAAATTATCAATAATTCATTGCATTTGGCCCCGACCCCTAACATAAGAAAATTCTCTATGTGGGCATGCCTTGAACCATAATGCATGGTCTTACAGAGCTCCTAACATCTACATTATTATAAGAACAGTTTCATTATCAAATCGAATAAACACTTACATACAAATAATGTTATATATGTTTTGTTCTTATTCACATCATATTCATACCTAATATGGTGATCAGGGGCGTCGCTAGACTTTTTCAGTGGGGGGGGGGGGGGGTGTAGAGGCCAACAATTACCGACAAAACTAGCCACAAATTACAGACAACATTAAATTTCCAATATCTACAAATTTAACCCTATAAACCCGGGGCCGAAGGCTAAATTGTTTTTCCTATGGACTATCTATAGTACTTGCGTATGCGCAAATGGTCATTTTCCACGACGACACAAATATACGAATTATTTCGTCAACTTAGTCAGCATTCATAGCTATATATTTTAATGCAGACACGGAGCTAGGATCTTATTTTAGGGAGAGGCGGTAGTGAACAAGCGAATCACTTAAAGAGCGCGGGGGTGTGGGTGATAGGCCTCCCGCGTGAAGCGCGGAAGCTTAGACGTTTCCTTAAATTATTAGGAAAAGAAGACGATTTATTGTACCGTTATCGACTGTTAATCCTAGTCTGAATTCAGTTTCTCCCCCTCCCGCGCTTTGACGTTTGATTACATGATGAGAAAAAGCAGACGATTCTGTGTACTGTTCTCGACTCTTAATCCTTATCTGAATTCAGTTCTCCCCCTCCCGCGCGAAGCTCTGAAGATTTGACGTTTCCTTAAATTATTAGAGAAAGAAGACGATTCGTTAATGTACCGTTCTCGACTCGGCTAAATGAAGTTTTCCACTTCCGCGAGAAGCGCGGAATTTTTGGCGTTTACAATATAGAGAAAGGAAGACGATTCTTCGTACCGTTTTCGACTCTTAATAAGCCCTATTCATCTGAATTCAGTTTCCTCCTTTAGCGCGAAGCGCGGAAGCTTTGACGATTCCTTAAATTATCAGAGAAAGAAGACCATTCGTTGTACCGTTCTCGACTCGTCTAAATGAAGTTTTCCCCTTCCGCGCGAAGGGTGGAATTTTTGGCGTTTCATCACAATATAGAGAAAGGAAGACGATTCGTCGTACCGTTGTTGACTCTTAAACCTTGTTTGAATTCAGGCGAAAATTTCAAACCCCTGATTTCTTTAGCTGATATTATAGGAAAGTGAAACTTCGAGAAAATACAAGTATAGTAGTTGTAGTCACTCTCGAAGTCTTCATAGCGGATAAAAAGTCACAGTTCGTAGGGAAAAAAACTTGTCGGCCGACCGACAATATACATCTCACCAACTTCAAACTTCTGCATTGATATAGTACACGAGGATCGAGCAAGAGTACCGACACAGCTGACCCGACACAGCAACATATTTACCCGTGTCTTTCTTGCTCCCTCGACCAGACGACTCCACCCAACAACCCCCTTCTTTCTTTTACTCCCACTCCTCCTCTCTCAGACTCTTACCTCCCATCTTTCTCCTCTCTTTCACCCCCCCCCCGTTTCTTTTCTTTCCCTTTTACTCTTTTTTCTTCTTTTTTTTCCTTTTCTTTCTTTTCTTTCTTTTCTTTTCTTTCCTCTCCTCCCTCTTTTTCTTTTTTCTCTTTCTTTCTTCTCTTTTCTTTCCTTTTTTTTTCCTTTCTTTCCTTTCTTTTCCTTCAATCTTTCTTTTCTTTTCCTTTCTTTTTTTCTTTTCTTTCCCTTTCCCTCTCTTTTTCCCCTCCCCCTTTTCTCTTTTTTCCCGACGGCATGCAGCGCAATTTTTCCGACAATATCCTGACAGGTGGGGCGTGTCGCACCCCCACCCCCCCTTTGGAGACGCCCCTGATGGTGATTCGTTATACCCTAACTCTGAATTAGACCTTTATTGTACCTAGACAATCTCATCTAAACGCGCTAATCTATTATCCTCTCAGATTTGGAAATAATAATACTAACATAGAAATATGTTGTATTCCTCCAGCACACAACACATACATAATCTCAGGTGTAAATATCGTTTTAGGAAAACGAGCTTATCAATCAATACTGCAATCTGTATGTGATTCACCTATAATTATTGCACTATTATTATGCTTCGACTACTCATCTGACATATAACATAGAAATATAAAGGAATAATCATAAACTATATACAAGACAAGAAATATAGACTAAAGAATATTGATTGTCTCTAAGAAATGTGATAACTTCCGCTTATGCAATATAGAGCAATACATGTTGTATTATAAGCCAATCAACATTCAAACATCAACCTTTAAGCCTATGGGATAATTATGAGCAAGTTTATTCGATTGAAAACTACCACATAATGGTCAGACAATCCCTTGTGCCAAGCAAATGCAGTGTTTCCAACTACTTATCTGAGCACTTAAGCAAACATGCCTCCTATCACTAATCCCCCTGTCCAGCTAGCCCAATGGAGAGTGTTGCTCAACAACACAACATGAACCAGAATATTGGGGAAGAAAGGGAGAGAAAGAGAGAGTGTGTGTGTGTGTTCCCCTACCACGATTGAGGTTGACCTCTGTACAGAATGACCCAAGAGAGATAATGGAGAGATGGAAGAGGGGGAGAGATCTACTCTGTTGTTCCAACACAATGTATCTACACTGGATCATACACATTATCACAATGGCACTGTTGCATAGTATATCACCTAATTTGCAACTAGAGTATTAATTTGACATACTATTCTTTGCATCAGAAAGTTCCAACCTCAATGAAAGTACTCTTACAATGTATACTTCTTTTCTGACATAGAAATCAAAGTCAATACTTTTAAGAACGGTAAGAGTACCACGTGCGTCGATCACCACGTGCCCGGCACATTTTTGCTTGTCTGCGCTGCATGCACTCACCCTACACACACATTAAACTCCATATTAAACAAGGTATCTGATTGGTCGATCAATTCCAGACGCATGCGCAGTAAACAGCATCCGTCTGGAAAAAGGCACACGTGTGCTAATAAAGTAACAGGCGTGTGCTATCGCACCTTGCACGCGCCTTCTAAATAACGGGCGGTGATTGGTCAATTTAGCAGACGTGTGCCGCGTTCCATACGTCTGGGGCATGTGAATAAAGTCTCCAACGGCTTTCCATATACGAACGTACTCGTACGTGTACTAGTACATGTGTATATGACAGAGTACGCACGCCGCACGTCTGTGACGTAGGGAATAATGAATATTCATGACTCCACTAAAGCTCGTGCCAATATATCACTATGAACATGACAGACAATGAAAGCGGACAAAATATACAGTTCCTCAGGTAGACAAAGGGACATCCCTTCACTGCTATTATGTAAAAATGTGTAGAACAGGTGTCACATGCATATTCACCTGTTCTACACATTTTTACATAATAGCAGTGAAGGGATGTTCCTTTGTTTTCCTGAGGAACTGTATATTTTGTCCGCTTTCATTGTCTGTCATGTTCATAGTGTATGCTACCCATGCAGGCGCGTACGCAGGATTTTTTCAAGGGGGGGGGTTTTAACATTTATAAATCGGGCCGAAAATTTCGCAACGACTCAGCCAGCCGCTGAATAAGCGGGGGGGGGGGGGGGGTATATTGTGTAGTGTTCTGAGATAAAATTTAGTAGATATACCCCTAAAATACTTGGAATCGCCAAGCTTAAAACCTGTATTGACAATGTACGTATACAGCTAAAGCGGGCTCCGAAACTCTATGACGGGCTCCAATCCTCTGCGAAGTATTAAAATAATCCTAGAGATGATGAAAAAAGGAAAAGAAAGTGACGATGTGTTGTACTGATGTTATATAAAGGTGTTGTAGTTGATGATATATACATTACGAGTGTTGTGAGATAAATAGAGTACAGAATAAACCCCTAAAATACTTGGAATCGCCAGGCTTAAAACTGTATTGACAATTAATGCACGTACAACTAAAGCGGGCTCCGAAACTCTATGACGGGCTCCAATCCTCTGCGAAGTATTAAAATAATCATAGAAAATGATAAAAAGAGGAAAATGAGGTGACGATTTGTTTAAACTGATGTTATATATATTGTGTAGTGTTCTGAGATAAAATTTAATTCAAATATACCCCTAAAATACTCGAAATCGCCAGGCTTAAAACCTGTATTGACAATGTACGTACAGCTAAAGCGGGCTCCGAAACTCTATGACGGGCTCCAATCCTCTGCGAAGTATTAAAATAATCATAGAGATGATGAAAAAAGGAAAAGAAAGTGACGATGTGTTGTACTGATGTTATATAAAGGTGTTGTAGTTGATGATATATACATTACGAGTGTTGTGAGATAAATAGAGTACAGAATAAACCCCTAAAATACTTGGAATCGCCAGGCTTAAAACCTGTATTGACAATAATTAATGCACGTACAACTAAAGCGGGCTCCGAAACTCTATGACGGGCTCCAATCCTCTGCGAAGTATTAAAATAATCATACAAAATGATAAAAAGAGGAAAATGAGGTGACGATTTGTTTAAACTGATGTTATATATATTGTGTAGTGTTCTGAGATAAAATTTAATTCAAATATACCCCTAAAATACTCGAAATCGCCAGGCTTAAAACCTGTATTGACAATGTACGTACAGCTAAAGCGGGCTCCGAAACTCTATGACGGGCTCCAATCCTCTGCGAAGTATTAAAATAATCATAGAGATGATGAAAAAAGGAAAAGAAAGTGACGATGTGTTGTACTGATGTTATATAAAGGTGTTGTAGTTGATGATATACATTACGAGTGTTGTGAGATAAATAGAGTACAGAATAAACCCCTAAAATACTTGGAATCGCCAGGCTTAAAACCTGTATTGACAATTAATGCACGTACAACTAAAGCGGGCTCCGAAACTTTATGACGGGCTCCAATCCTCTGCGAAGTATTAAAATAATCATACAAAATGATAAAAAGAGGAAAATGAGGTGACGATTTGTTTAAACTGATGTTATATATATTGTGTAGTGTTCTGAGATAAAATTTAATTCAAATATACCCCTAAAATACTTGGAATCGCCAAGCTTAAAACCTGTATTGACAATGTACGTATACAGCTAAAGCGGGCTCCGAAACTCTATGACGGGCTCCAATCCTCTGCGAAGTATTAAAATAATCCTAGAGATGATGAAAAAAGGAAAAGAAAGTGACGATGTGTTGTACTGATGTTATATAAATGTGTTGTAGTTGATGATATATAAATTACGAGTGTTGTGAGATAAATAGTACAGAATAAACCCCTAAAATACTTGGAATCGCCAGGCTTAAAACCTGTATTAACAATTAATGCACGTACAACTAAAGCGGGCTCCGAAACTCTATGACGGGCTCCAATCCTCTGCGAAGTATTAAAATAATCATACAAAATGATAAAAAGAGGAAAATGAGGTGACGATTTGTTTAAACTGATGTTATATATATATTGTTCTGAGATAAAATTTAGTAGATATACCCCTAAAATACTTGGAATCGCCAAGCTTAAAACCTGTATTGACAATGTACGTATACAGCTAATGCCTAGGTCACATATAAACCGGGCCCCGTACGATTTTCCCTACCCGGCGGCTTGCCGTGGATTTAGAGACCGTACGGGAACCTTCTGATTTTCTTTTCTACGGCATGTGCGGTCACATATTCTGCGGCGCCCGGGAGGTGCCCGGTGAAAATTGGTCGAGTGAAATGCAAGGCGCCCGTAAGGATGCCGGCCGGTAAGCTACGTGCTCCGTCCGATGAGCAGGTGCACCCGTGGCTCCCGGAAGGTGCCCTGCCGGGACCCGGCCGGGGTCCTCAAGGTGCCCTGCCGGGGACTGGCCGGGGTCCTTAAGGCGCCCGGCCGGGTCCCGTGCGGTGCACTTAACGATGTGTCCTCTGAAATCCGCACCTCAAGGTTCCCGTAAAGATTTTTCATGAGAATTGACCCCCAAAAATCGTGAGGGGCCCGTCCGGACACCGTCCAGAGCCCGCAGGGGACCCGTAAGGTGCCCTGCGGGCCCTTCACGGGCTCTCTACGACCTAACGGTCAGATAAAAACGCCGGGAGAATTGGGAGCAGCCGACTCAGCACCACGGCGCCCGTACGGCTTCAAAAACTGTCCCGGCGCCCGTAGGATCTAGGGGCCGGAGCCCCGAGAAGCTCAGGGGTTTTAGGCATTTTATAACGGTCAGATAAGCACGCAGGGGCCGCCTTATGGCCCCTAGTGGGGTTGAGGTGGCGGAGCCCCAGAAACGTAGGGGTTTAGGCATTTAATTACGGTCAGACAAGCATGCAGGGAGCCCGTCTTAGGGCCCCTAGTGGGGTCAAAGGGGCGGAGCTCCGGAAACCTAGGAGTTTTAGGCATTTAATTACGGTCAGATGAACATGTTAGCCCCCAGAAGCTCAGGGGTTTAAGGCATTTTATAATGGTCAGACAAGCATCCAGGGGCCCGCCTTAGGGCCCCTAGTGGGGTTTAGGGGGCGGAGCCCCGGAAACTTAGGGGTTTTAGGCATTGAATTACGGTCAATAGGATAATAGGACACTTTTTTGTTGTTGCTTTCTTTAGCACACAAAAAAGGGGGCCCCCACCTGGATTCGCCACTGCGTAGGAATGACCAAACCTTAATTTCTATGGGGAGGGCAGAAATTAGACACTAGACGTCAATAGGATAAAGCTCGATACAGTGATTTGGAGACCAATTAAGCTGTACATTGAATAATACGAGTTATTATTCATGATAGGCTTGCTTGATTGCTTTCTTTGAAATGTTCCTTCAATATAATCTTCTCTTGCTTTTCCCTTCATCATCATCTCTATGATTTGTTTTTCATACTTCATAGATCGTCTCTTTCTTTTCCCTTCATCATCATCATTCTCTATGATTTTTTCATACTTCATAGAGGATAAGAGCCCGACATAGTGTTATGCTGCGAGCTGCCTTCTTATTTCGCAGACATTCACTTTCGCTCGCGGTACACTGTTATCGCACTGACACGACGAATCATGAATGAAAGTGAAAGCGAAAGTGAATGTCTGCGAAATAAGAAGGTAGCTCGCAACATACGTCACAATTTCGATACTATCGGTTATTTTTTGGCGATCGTTTCATGCCCATGTAACGCATTTGCATTTGGGGGGCGGCTGATTTTCGATAAAAAAGTCGATATATCTTCGTTATGTGATCATGGATTTTAATGAGACTTGTATCATTCTTCATGGTATTATTAGGTCTATATCGTCAGCTAAAGAAAATCCTGGGGTGGACTATCCCTTTAACTGAATTTGGGGCAGGGGCATGTACATACTGTAAAGGAGATGCAGTTGCAAAATGTCTTGTTTTGAATGAAATTAAAAACTTGAGAGATCTTTTTGTTGAGACAATTTTTGCATGTGTTGTGATGTTATTCCCTGACTATTCATTAAAAGCTTGTATTTTTTGATACCATGAAAGTGTTCATTTGTAATTTAATCTATATCCCTGGATAATGTTCATTGATTGGTTACTTGTAAACTTTTAACAGCATTTTAAAACAGATCTGAAGTCATACTGGACTTATACTTTTCATCATTTCCAGCTTTCAAAATTATATATGGTTACGTATCTTCTCTTGTCTTCTTTTTTATTTTTCAGATCATCACTTCATCATTCTCTCATAACCCACACACCACTACTACTCAATCACCATGGTTGTTCAGGTTGGCATCAATGGGTAAGTACAAGGTCTCCTAACTTACAGACAACTTACAGTTTAAACCCTCAATGAAGGTACATGGTATCAAAACACAGCCTAACTTCGATTTCGGAGTATGTAGGTCAAAGGTCATACCCAGCAAACACAGAACGTTTTCAGAACGTTTTCAAAACGTTTTTGTTAGGTCCTGTACGTCTTCGTCCTAAATGAACGTTTTAAAAACGTTTATATAACGTTAAAGTTTGGACTTCTCATTTACGTCAAAGTTTAGGTTTTTTAGAACGTTTAAAAAACGTTTTTCGGACGTTACAAAATTAAACGTTTGGTATAGGACGTTTACAGAACGTTTGATATAGGACGTTTACAGAACGTTTGATATAGGACGTTTACAAAACGTTTGTGGACGTTACAAAATTAAACGTTTGGTATAGGACGTTTACAGAACGTTTGATATAGGACGTTTACAGAACGTTTGATATAGGACGTTTACAGAACGTTTGATATAGGACGTTTACAAAACGTAAACGTTTTGTCTTCGTCCATATTAAACGTTTAAAAAACGTGTATATAACGTCTAAGTTGGGACCTTACATTCGCTGCGGAGCTAGGTCTTTTGAAGACGTTCATAAAACGTTTTTTGGACGTTACAAATTAAACGTTCTTGGATAGGTCCTGTAAAACGTTTACAGAACGTTTTATTCAGACGTATTTTGTTGAATTTTTTTTTTATGTCCAAATAAATATTTCTTAAAAAATACCAGCTGGCGAAATAAGGCCACATGCATACGCATGGGGGGGGGGGGGGTCGAGGTATGTCAAACTGATGCACTCCTGTGGCGTAGCGATGGAGGGAGGCACGTGCCCCCAATAATTTTGAGGAAAAAATAGAAAACATAAGGTGACATTATTTGAAGAAAAAAGAAATACATAAGGAGTGACCCCTCCCCCTCACACAATGTTAGTGCCCCTTCCCCCCCCACCCCTCCCCCAGCCCAATTAGTCCGACCGCGCTACGTCATTTATATGCTCCATTCAACCACGTGTACACAAAGTGCGTACGCACCGTATATAATCGTACCACTGTATAGTATCGTATCCGGCGTAGCCGGAATAATCTGTTAGACTGCGACACCGAGGTAAGCGTTATTTTAACATTCTGATATCTGTAAGGAATTTAAGCTTTGTTTGATTGATTTTGAAGCATGTAAAATGAAATAAAATATTGATTATTTGCATTAAAACTAAAAGTACGGCAGACTCTATGTCGCATGTGCAGGCCGTTGAAATTTTCATTGCATTGACTGGTAACAGTGGTATGGTAATTGGGTAGGCTAGGGTATGTGCACACATAACACCAGGAAGCTCCGATGCCGACGGCGTCGGAGCTTCTTGGAGTTAGTGCATACATAGCTGCATTACTATCATGGCTGTGTGTATTAAAAGCTGTGCTATTGATACTTAACATTTCAAACACCACTGTACAAAACTCTTTCACTAAAAATCTGTACTTTAGTGACAATTGATGACACCTAAATAGCAGTAATAAAATACAATTTGTTCAACTTACCGATGTTATTTTGTTAGAAAGAACAATTAAGAAATTCAAATTGTTTGTCTACTGTCGAAATTTGCTTACAGCCGCATCGGCATGATAAGTGCATTTGTGTATTATGTGTGTATTGACTATTCCTTTTGAGCAAATGCTGCCTATTAACACGTAGTGCAGTGCTAGAGGTCAATACGCATAATAGCATGGACTCTTTGCTGGAGTGGGTATGTGCGCATGGCTCGTTACATTACATGGTAATCGGATGATTAAAACAGTTGAGTTGTTAACTTTGCTGTCTGGAAAAATCATGGAAAGTTCCCATCGGGATTTAAAATGCTATTTCGTGAAGAAAATAAGTCCTTCGACTACCACAGCTCATTTCTTGACTTATTTACTCTTCCCTCAATAGCATTTAAAATCCCACGGGAGTGGAACATTCCATGCTTTTCCCTCCACCACCATTTAGCAACTTTATATTATCCCACCCCCTATTACAACAGGTTTGTTTTTTAGGCAATTGAAATAGCTCCCAAACCACCTTTTTTGTATGAATATTGTTTTTTTAGAAATATCGAGACCTAGATCTATATCTTGTTCTCAATTTCGTCTCTTTAAAAAAAATCTGTTTAGTTCAGATGACACATTATTTAAAGAAATTGATTTCCAATAACGTAGATTAACTTAAGGATTGATTTGTTTTATTTTTACATACAGGCAACTATGTGAAAGCGCAAAAACATCGCCAGGAAGGCAGAGGACACGTCAAACCTGGTATCGGAAGATGATGCCGTGTAGAAGCGAAAGAGACGTCTTCCCCAGAGATTAAGCAAATCTTCTAGTGATTTCGGAAGTGACGCTGGTAAGTATTTGTCTCTTGATGGTTAGTAGTGCTTGGCTCGGCCAGAGACGTATAATTTACATCTTATTTCTCGTTTTCTTCAAAATCCAACAGATGATGAAAACCTAAGATAATTTATTTGGGATAGCTTAAGCTAGACATGCTTTGTGTCCTAGCCATGCAAAATGATGATTAATAGATGTGGCACCATTCCGGCAAAACTGGAAATTAATTTGTAATCTAGGCATAAATTTCGGACAAGAAGTTTACATTACCCAAAAGTTTGTTCAGTTTATGAGAATTCTTGTCATGTCTTGATATTCCTTTTAACATCTGCAATGTGTCTCTGTTTTTCAGATCTTGAATCAAGAAAACAACATGTACGCGGAGGAACGACTAAGGCTGTGGCAGCAGAGATACCAATGCCGAAACTGAATGTGAAGTCCAAGTCCACATCGCATTTTTCAGTTCCAACCCACAACTCCAGCAAGGGCTCGGGCTTCGGAAAGTAAGTTTTTTTCAGATAGCATTTCACAAACGAAAGTTTCTGAGGGTTTTTTTATCATCAGAACATATACTATAGAGCGTATAAACTAACAAAACAACATTTGCCATTTGTACTAAGTTGCTACACTAAAATACTGTTGGATTGGATAAGAGAGGCAGATTATCTCGGCGTACATGTAATTTATTTCATCAACAAGGCATGGGTATAGTTTTCTTACAGAAGAGTCGCTTTTAAATCCTTACAGTATGTATACTTTGTTGGAAGCGCTGCAAAGGTGTCGTCTTTGAAGCTGGGTGATATATTCCTGAAGTGACTAAATTGGACAGCTATCAAACATATCTCGCCAAAATATCCTATTAATTTGCTGTCAAACTTTTTAATGACTTGAACTGTTATTATAATGTATTTTATGTGTCTGTTTTTTTCTTCTCAGGCAATTTTCAAGTGCAGGTACTGTGTAGTGTGTACGCTGCAGAGGCTGGAGGAAGGGCAGCAGCAGCTGACGCAGTTGGTACAAAAACTGCTTTTGTCCAAATCGGGAGCGGCCGTTGATGTGGAAGACCTGAGGGAGCCGTTTACCGAACCAGTGAACACCACATTTTCATTCAAGGTAGATTAAGATACCTTCATTCAGGGTCAATGCAAAAAATCCTAAAACTCATACTTAAACCAAATTTTGACCATTTCAGCTAATAATGGAGAAACTTTATCAGCGACATAACAGTTTTGTTGGTGTATCTTTTTGGATTGAATTGCCAACATCTTGTTGAGAATGCAAGACAAAGTTGTATAGGTCTGTAAATGTACACCTTTTTGTAAGGATGCTGAAACCAATGTGTGTGCTGCCAAACTCTCTTATAACCTTGTCTTCTATATTCATAGACCCTTAAATTTGAGTATTCATATTTGCCTGTTAATAATTCATATCAACTCATTTCTATCAGTTTATTGCAAATAGCTTTTGTAGATTGTTCATGTGTTTTGTGTTGATTTTATATTTGAAGTAAGATGCAAGGCTTCTGGGAAATCTTGACCTGCCCACTAAATCTTTGGTCGATCAAAAGGACAATTTTTTACTCGGATTTAAAGGGGAAATCTACCCTAGAAATTTCACTGCTTCAATCAAAGGAGACAAATTTGAACAAAGTTAAAAATAAGAAATGGGCAAACTCGGTAAGGAAAACAAAGTAAGGAAACTACCCTTTTTTTACATTTTCTAGTAAATTACTCTCGGCTATTCAAATTGACAATGCTGATGACATCTTGAGTAGCTCTAAATTCACTTTGTACACAAAATTTTACATTTTCTAACCCCCATAGTCAAAGCATGTTGTGTAGAAAGCTATTCGTCATTAGTAATCTGAACATACTCTGATTAAAAGCTGTGGAAATGTGTAACTTTAAGGAAAATTTAGAAAATATGAAATTTTGAGTACAAAGTTGATGGATAGCTACTCACAGTTGGTGTCATCAGTGTTGCCAATTTGTAGAGCTGAAACGAGTGTAGTTTCCTTGTTTTGTTTGGACGTACTTTCACTTGAAATGTGACTTCTTAAAATAGTCACATTTTTATCACTTGTAGAAGTTGATGAGAAAGTAAATACATGTACTCTTTTGAATAGTTATATTTTGCACCGGATGATGAAGCTAATCCTGGGTGGAGGCACATAGCTAAATCGGTTATTCACATGTATTTAATGATAATTTGTGACATTTTGTTAAAAGGTTCTGGTGAATTTATTCACATTGAATTTGATATAGTACACAACAAATTTACAGTAATCCACTATTTGGTTTTACCAAAGATCAAGACTTATTATAGAAAGATTTCTTAATCATTTGCTGGGGCATCTTTTTGGCATGAATTGCCAGGTTCTGTAAATAACTCAAATTGCTTTTATAAAGTGTGTTACCAAAGTTGCTATCTATTGTGTGCTGCAAAATTATTGACACTATTCATTTTATCTTTGCCTTGTATATTCATAGAGACATAGACCCGTGAATTATATGAGTATTCATATTTGCCAGTTAATGAGGCATATCTTCAACTCATCTATCATTTTCTTATGTTTTATTTGTAGATTGTTCATGTGTTATGTATCTATAGTTTTAAAGGGATAGTTTAGTATTGGTCAAACTTAACTTTAAAACCAAGACCTGCACCATCACGGTGCAAAGTAATAATTACAAACGGTCAAGTAAAGCCCCTGTTAGTATTCAAAATGACCCGTTAATTTTAGTTTCTGCATTTAATGTTTGTTAAAATAATAATTAAATATCTATATCAATTGCTTTTTAAAGAACTATTCAGATTTGTTTTCTTCAAAGTAGTCTTCAAGCATTTTTAATATTTTGAATAAAAATATATTTATGGATATTTCAGCCGTTTGTGAACCGATATTGATCAAATAACAATTTATTCTGAATATTAGAATTGTATGTTCTTTCGGGGGCACTTCGGGAAATACCAATACTCTTTTTCAAATATACATGATGTACTGTATTGCCAAGCCTTTGTACATATTTTGTAAATATGTTTGATAATAAATTCATAAAATCAATCAAATACATGTGTGACCTAGCGTTTATTAAAAATTCACTGTATATTGGACGTTCTTAAAAGGTTTTCTGAACGTTCCTAAAACGTTTCCAGGACGTTCTAGACGTTCTTAAAAGGCTTACTGAACGTTGTAAAAACGTTTCCAGGACGTTCTAGACGTTCTTAAAAGGTTTTCTGAACGTTCTCAAAACGTTTCCAGGACGTTCTGGACGTTCTTAAAAGGTTTTACGTTTCCAGTACATTTGGACGTCTAGAAAACGTTTTATAAACGTTCCAGACGTGTTTTAAAAGGTTTTCTAGACGTTCTTAAAACGTTTGTAGTGCATTTTAACGTTTTAAAAACGTTTTAAGAACATTCCAAACGTTTTTTAAAGGTTTTCTGCACGTTCTAACAACGTCCACAATATATTTAGAACGTTTTCAAAAGGTTTTTGGACTTTTCGAATGTCTGAAAGGTTTTTAAAGGTTTTTTTTTTGTTCTTTTAACGTTTAAAAAACGTTTTTAAAACGTCAAATAAAACGTTTTAAATACGTCGAAAACCTACCACATTTTGACGTCCAAAAAACGTTTTCACAAAACGTCCAAAAAACCAACTTGGAACGTTTTTAGAACGTTCAGAAAACGTCCAATTGTTAGTTGGGTAGCTCATTAAATATGCGAATCTGGTTTCCGTTCGAAAACTTTAGTAATGTTTGACAGATTATAATGAAATTTGATATGAAGTTACATGGTATCAAAACACAGCCTAACTTTGATTTCGAAGTATGTAGGTCAAAGGTCATATAGCTCATTAAATATGCGAATCTGGTTTCCGTTCGAAAACTTTAGTAATGTTTGACAGATTATAATGAAATTTGATATGATGTTACATGGTATCAAAATACAGCCTAAGTTTGATTTCGGAGTATGTAGGTCAAAGTTGAAAGGTCATAGCTCATTAAATATGTGAAAATACCTAATTATATATGCAAAAATGTGGTTACCTTCCTTGCCTAGTAATATAATAGTATAGTCTAACGGAGGGAACTTGTTCTGACCAGGGGCGTACGCAGGATTTTTTCAAGGGGGGGGGGTTTTAAAATATTTTGCTCCCGAAAATTTGAAAATCGCGCCGGCCGAAAAGTCGCTCAGTGGGGGGGGGGGGGGGGGGGGGGGGGGGGGGGGGGGGGGGTAAGCGGACACTTTTTTTTTTTTTTTTTTGGTCTCAAAATTTGACATTATTTTGCGTTGGGGGGGGGGGGGTAAGGTCACCTCATTTAGGTTAGCCGTGGGTATAATTTATAATTTTTTTTTTTTTTATTTTTTTTAATAATAAAAAAAAACAAAAAAAACAAAAACAAAAGGGGGGTTTTTAGGTTTTTTTAGGGGGGGTTTAAATACATTGAAATACCAAAGGGGGGGGGTTTGAACCCCCAAACCCCCCCCCCCGCCCCCTCGTACGCCCCTGGTTCTGACGTATATAGGCCATTTGTTACCCTGCGAGGGGATGCTACGCTTTGTGTTTACTTGTTTTCATTTCAATATTATAATGTAAAATTACTTTGTAAATATGTTTTTACTTTGTAAAGTGACCCTCTCAGGCTGAGCTGTTGGTTTCTCTTTATACATTTGTGAATTAAAATGAAATAAAGGAAATTTAAACAGTCGGTTAAATATAAGAAAAACCTCTAGAGGGACTTTGGGCCATTGAGTGAATAATTAAACATTCTGGATGCGATTTAGGCAGCGTTTAAGAATGTTAATAAGATATAAGTCCATGATATATTTTTTGGCCTTGATTACATGATATGGAGGTATTGAAAAAAAGAAAGCATTTTCAAAGGGATTTGGAGTGCCATTTTTCATGTCGTGAGTGAGTGAGGACTTAGCATACAGTTGTAGTTATAACGATAGGATAAACATGCGTGTAATTATATTATTTTCAACGTATTCAGAGTTTGATATTTATGATCCATCTATATCCAGTGCCATGTTGTCTACACTTTGAGATTTCTCTTTCTTTCTTTCTTGAAATGTTCTTGAGCTTTTCGCTCTGGATCACTTTTCACAATCTGCATGGTTCCACAAGGTACAAAGAATCAATTGAAAACAAAATTAGAATCTGATAGAATTTTTTTTTTTTTTTCTCATCAGTTCCTGTTTTGTCTTTCTACATGTATTATATAGATGGACATAAGTGTGGTTCCAGCAATGGCTATTTTGATCTTACCACTAGATCTAAGACTAACTGTGTATCTTTCTGTACGTTGCTTAGGTCTACATGTTCAAGTACGACTCCACACACGGACAATTCAAGGGCGATGTCAAGTGCGAATCCGGGAACTTGATTGTCAATGGAAAAAAGATCAAAGTATTCCAACAGTAAGTGGATGATTATAATAATGTTTATAAAAGCTATGAAATAGATACATTTACGTTAAGCTCATATCCATTTCCGGGAAAGTAACAGACTTCATTTTGCTGAATATCACATGAACTGCACATGGAAACTGAAACCTTTTCAACGATTTCTTGTAATATTTTAACAGGAGGGCACTTGAAAAGCATTCCTTTACGGAGGACATTTTTACAATGATCTTCCAAAGAATGAGAAAGCTCAAAATAATATCTTTTTAAAGATTCAAGATTCAAGATAATTTATTGTCTGATTTAAAAAAATACAGAAATTCGTCCTCCACTGGCGAGTGACGTACATATACAAACAACATAAACAATATATAAATACTTTCAAGGATACAAAGAAAATACAACAATAATAATAATAACAATAATAATAATGAAGACTCCACCATCTCTTTAATTCTTGAATAGAATGAATCCATCTGAGATTCCATGGGGTGAGAATGGAGCTGAGTACGTGGTCGAGTCTACCGGTGTATTCACAACCATCGACAAGGCCTCGGCTCATATGCGCGGTGGAGCCAAGAAGGTGGTCATCTCCGCTCCGTCGGCCGATGCACCCATGTTTGTTATGGGTGTCAACGAGGAGAAATACGACGCAGGAACCATGAATATTGTCAGGTTGGTTGATTTCTTTTTATTTAAATTCCAGGATTGAAAAAGTAATATTTACAAAAAAAAAGTAAAACATGATTCCCAGCTATCAGTAAAATCAGAGAAAACCTGGCAATTGGTTCTCTATTTTCCAGTCAGGGAATGTGAGAAACATCGCCCAAATAAGGGGAAAATCAGAAATTTCATTGGCTCAAGAAGAAAATAATCGGTCTTGTATAATTCGTTCTGCGTCGTAACAGTGCATTGGCCTTGGTGGCCATTTTTAATGTGCCATTGTGCCTTCTCTAGGTTGATAAAATGTTTCTACAACTCAGGAATCAAAACTAATGGCTTAAAGAGATGGTTCATTGAAATGTGGAAAATGGGCAAATTACACCTCTACAGATTGCTGAGAACATTAACAAATTGAGCAAAGTACTTTTGAAGCCCTCACTGTTGTGAGGAATAAATTAAATGCAATTTTGTTACCCTTTCCTGAACCCACTCACTAAGTGAATTGACGGCGTTATTTTACATGCGAAACTATGACGTCACAATATGAACAACCTACATCACACATTCGGAAACAATGTTGGATACCCATTGCAATTTTCAGATATGGGTTAACGTTGTTTGTATATTTACCGCCAGTGGTGATATTTCCTCTTTTTGGGGCATTTTGAGTGAGATACACTGAATAAATGATACTTTCTACAAATGTTTGTTTGATTTTTGTTTATTTTTCCGTCACATTTGAGCATAAAAATCGGGAAAATAATCACATATTCTGAGGGCACTTCAGCGTGTATGTGTCTGATCTGGGAAGGCAAAGGACATTTTGCATGCTGACCTAACGACTCTTTTGGAGTGAAATAGGCGACAAATTTACATAGAACTGTCCAGATATTCATTACAAAAATGTGTGATTAGGCTGATTAATTTACATTTTTGATAAATTAAGTCGTATAGGACCCTGATAAACCGAGAGAAACAGATCAGTCCGGTTCGCGATTCACGGCTAGCTCGAGCGCCGGGCTACGGGCTAGGCTGGCTAGCAAGCTGCGCTAGATGTGGTGCACGCATTATAGAGGTCAGTGTATTGCACACATAGTACATGCACAGAGTACGCACGCACAGCTACCAGCTACGGGAAACTTGAACGCTACATCGACAATATATTCCATCGCTTTTTGGAAGTTATATACCATTTATCTAGACTAACGTCAGATTAAGAACCAAAACGATGCCATGGAGGAGCCTTCTGGAGTATACTCAAGTATGTTTTCGTCCATATCCATATTTCCAGGGGATTTTGATGAAGGTAAACAGCGTTAGTTATAAATGGGTACGGTACTCGAGAGTCAATGCAAATCGCACGCAAACTGCAACTCGCGTCGTCAATCGTTTCAGCTGAGCGGCCCGCTGTTCATATTGTGATGTCACTTCGAAAATCAGCTGACTTACGATGTTTTAGGGGCGTTGCGTGGGTTGATTTTTCGTCAAGTTCAATCAACTTTTATAAATTTCGCTCGAATGTACAAGTTACACAAATGTAATGATTTTACTCAGTGTAATTTTTCGATTGCAATGATACCAAATTCAGTCAAGTTTGAAATCAATAAACCATCTCTTTAACATTACTGTTATGTAGATTTCAGTGATACAGTCAAACCTATAGCTTAAGTGACCACCTGTCTACAACAAGCACAGTTTTTGTTCCCCTTGAAAATGGTTTCTCATTTAAACATGTACTAAAGGAACCTTTCTACAAAGACCACTTTTTGTGTATCCCTTGGGCGGTCGCTGTAGACAGGTTGGACTGTATATGATTTTATAATTATTTGATGGTAATATTATTTAATGATAAATGTTAAATCGTTATCTAGTAATGCGTCCTGCACCACCAACTGCTTGGCTCCCTTGGCAAAGGTCATCAACGATAACTTTGGCATCGAAGAAGGGCTCATGACCACCATACATGCTTACACCGCCACCCAGAAGACCGTCGATGGACCCAGCGCAAAGGTAGGCAGTCACTCTTAACATCCTAATTCTGATACATTTCTGCAAGCAGATGATGGTGATGGTGGTGATGGTTATGGTGGTGGTGGTGGTGATGATGGTGCTGCAGATGATGATAATGATGGTATGATAATCATAATGACGATGATGTTAAAGATGATGAGGATAATGATGGTGGTGATGGTGGCGATGATGGTTTTGGTGATGGTGGCAGGCACGTAGCCATGGGGGGGGGACCCCTTTTTTGGACCTCGATCGATTACATGTATGTCCCCCCCCCCCCCCCCAAACATCAAACTCTGGCTACGTGCCTGGATGGTGGTAATGATCTTGATCATGAAAATGGTGCTGGTGATGGGGGGGGGGGGGGGGGTTTATGATGAAGTTGATAAGGTTAGTGATAGCTAAAATATGATACCTAATGGAGTACGTAAAGTGATCCAAGTCCATGAAGGGAAAACAAACTTTTTCATTCCTCCACTTCTTTGCAGAAATGGCGTGATGGTCGTGGTGCTGCACAGAACATCATCCCTGCATCGACAGGTGCTGCTAAGGCTGTTGGAAAGGTCATCCCAGAACTCAATGGGTAAAGAAACTAACCCCTTCCTCCCTTGCCTTGAATTTAATGTGTAATGGGGAATTTAAAGCCTGTCTGCACTAGTTTGGCCAGGAGGGATTAGACCTCCAAGCGTGGTCACTGACAGGTGGTTACCTCATCAAATCAGCTCTCAATTAACATGAGAAAAAGAGGATCATGGGGGACCAACAGGCACTGCTTAGGCATTGTTTTCTATATAGAGAAAGCAAGTAGCTACAAGTAGTGCAGTGGGGCTTTAACACCATTTGAGTATTCGCCCGATAACGGATTTTGTCAATCACCAAAGCATGAGTTCTCATGGGGAATTTTACACTTATCAGGTGGGTGGATCACATGGTTTGCGGTTAAACTCGCATCCTGACACTAATGTCCTTTGGCAAGGCATTAATCTACATTTGCCACTCACCACCCAGGTGTTAAAAGGGTACCCGGTAGGATGAGATCGTCAATGTATTTGGATTGGCATGTGTACGCTTGTAAATGGGCACCTGGCTGGAATTCTCCTTGGGAAGGGGAGCGTGTGCACTATCAGATGCGGATAGGCAATTGAATCCAAAGAGTTGGGGTTGTACCTCATACATTCTGAGAATTCGTAGAAGAAGAACATTTTAATATTAAAGGTAATACAAAGTTTTGGTATGGGGTCATGAATTTGGTTCAAATGAGCATATTGGAAGCAGATATCCTACAATATTCAGTGATAGTTGTCGCGGTTGAAATCGAGTCTAAAGTAATGAAATTGTAAATAATAAACTCTTTATGTTGTATAGCTCCCTCTCAAGGTCAAGATATTAATTAATCTATAAAACAATGTTTCTAGACTAAGATCCATCAATTAGCTATTCCCGTTTGGAAATTATATATCACATCTACAAACTCTGAGATTTTCATGGTCGCAGCTACTATTGTACGGCCTATTTGAAATTTATCCAAATTTACCGGGAGCACCGGTAAATTTTTATATTCAATTTTTCTTGAAAGCAGAAGTGTTTCAGGGGCTAAATTTTTAAGTGCTTATAATACATCCACAGGGGCATCCAAATATATCAAAATTGTAAAGAATAGCTATCCACCCAATTTTCAAGATTTCCCAAAACTTTGTATTGCCTTTTTAAGCGCAATACATATGTGACTGATTTTTACTGTTATGTAATCATTTATCATCTCTTCTCCAGGAAACTAACCGGCATGGCCTTCCGTGTCCCCGTCCCCGACGTCTCAGTGGTTGATCTGACTGTCCGTCTGAAGAAGCCTGCTAGCTATGACCTCATCAAAAAAACCATCAAGGCTGCGTCGGAGTCTAAGGCACTCGGACGATATCTAGGATACACAGAGGACCAGGTACATCCCATGTTTGAATGTTCTTGTCGAATGCTATAGAGTGGTGAAGTGTGACGTCATCAAAAATCTTAATAAATTTTTCAATTTTGTCTTCATTTTCCGTAAGATCATCAAAAATAATGTCCAAATGTCGAAAACCAATTGAATATGTTAAGTATTGGCTGAGATATGACCATCTGAATAAATATATGTCCTATGGGAACTCATTGTTATATGCTCTGGCTTCTAATGGTTAGGAGCCAGAGCATATAACACTGAGCTCCTATGGGGAGTATATTTATTCATATGGTCATATCTCAACCAATACTTAACATATTCAATTGGTTTGGGGGGGGGGGGTGTTTCACAAAACTTGTCATCAGTGACAAATGACAGTTTTTGTAATAAGCTACTGAAAAATCCTTGCTTCTGATTGGTTATCAGCAGATTTGTCACTGATTTTTGTCATTTGTCATTGAAAAAAGGCTTTGTGAAACAGGACCCAGGTCTTACTTGTTAACTTGCGAGTGATCTGCAATATTAAGTCATTACCATGGGATATCAAAACATCTGGAGCCCACTACGTATTGCACGATCTTTTTAGGAGCGCGTTTTAAAAGATATTGCAAATACATTTGTTATGAAAATGTAATCATTAAATGTTTGTAATTGAGGTTTATAATGATTGAGAGATCATGAAATCACAATTGTTGGATTTGTAGGCCTTTTCAACATGGACAATAGGGGTTGCCATGATCAGGAGGGTGTTTCACAAAGCCTTTTTTCAATGACAAATGAAAAATATCAGTGACATATCTACTGATAACCAATCAGAAGCAAGGATTTCAGTAGCTTATAACAAAAACTGTCATTTGTCACTGATGACAAGTTTTGTGAAACGGGGGCCCTGGCCAACACTGAGTTCTATCAGCAAGATATTGAAGTACACTCTATCTCCACCCAGGTATTAAATAGGAAGCAGTATTTAGGAATTGCTTGAATGCTGTGAATAGTAGCCTAGTTAGAGCCGATGCTAATACAGTGAAACCTGTCTATAAAGACCGTCCAAGGGAGACAAGAAAAGTGGTCTTTATAGACAGGGGGTCTTTATGTACAGGCTCCTTTAGTACATGTTTCAATGAGAAACAATTTTCAAGGGAAACAAGAAATGTGGTCTTTGTAGACAGGTGGTCTTTCTATACAGGTTGTCACTAAGGCAGGTTTGACTGTACATGTATTAACCCTATTTAGCCCGGGGGGGGGGGGGGCTTGAGAAGCCCCCCCCTCGACATTTTTCGCGATAATTTTTTAACGCAAGAAAATCTTGCACTGAAATTTTGTGACTTTTTTCTTTCGAGTCTTGCGCATCTTTTGAAAGAAATTTTTCGAAAATCGGACCTACCATTACAAAGTCACATGACATTTTGTCTTTGCATGTCAGCCCGAAAATCGCTCATTTTTGTGATTTGTGTACAAAACATATGGAAATCTCATTTTTTCAAATAAAGAGATAAAACATTGGTTATTTGGTCTTGTTTATAGTTAAGGTGTTTATTTTGGGGTCAAAATAGTTGAATTATAGTTGGAAATGAAATAAAACAACAAAAACAATAAAAATACATGAGTTAAAAAAACAAAGAAATACATAAGAAATTATCAAAACAATAGATAACATAAAGAATAACCCTGGTTTTTCAATTTTTTGTGTTGTATTATTATTCGAAATGGTCTAACAAATATATGTAGTGAGAAAGAATGCTTAAATATGAATAATGTCTGATTTATGGGCAAAAATGTGAATTTGATGACCTTATTTGCATAAATTACCATAAATATGCAAATGAGTGAATTTTTCAAAAAATTGAAATTACCATAGTAATCTATCAGTGGTCGTTTCACGGCCGAGATCATAGGGGGGGGCCTGAGAAGCCCCCCCCCCCCCCCCCCCCCCCCCCCCCCCCCCCCCCCCCCCGGGCTATGCAGTTTCAAAATAGCCCGGGCTAAATAGGGTTAAAGGTATAGACCAGTTCTGGTCATGTGATTGCATTGTGAAAGAAACGTGGAATCAATCAGAAAAGATTGATCAATTAGCATATAAGTATTGGTTGTACTGCAAAGTTCTGGCTTTATCAAAATGATAAGAAATTTGGCCCAGTCTTGGTAAAGTTACAAGCACTGTACACAGAAAGATGTATATGGGACTAGGCGATATCTATCCAGTCTGGATAGATATATCAAGTAGTAGGCGGTTTCCCGACAAAATTTGTATCATCACTATAAGTCAAAACATATTCTTTCACATGATTGGTAATAAGACCTTCCATTTCATTTTTAGAGAGAGGGGGGGGGGGGGTTCCAAAACTGGTCTTTACCTTTAAAACGCATAGAGATTGTTGCATGGTGGATACAAGCACTTTAAGTATATTAATCATCATCATTATATAATGTTATTCCGCCCACAGGTTGTCTCTC
The DNA here is from genome assembly GCA_035222895.1 of Strongylocentrotus droebachiensis. NCBI lineage: Eukaryota > Metazoa > Echinodermata > Echinoidea > Camarodonta > Strongylocentrotidae > Strongylocentrotus > Strongylocentrotus droebachiensis. The sequence goes on from JAVYIG010008419.1 coordinate 33,904, forward strand.
AAGATTTCCGTGGAGACAGCCGCTCCAGCATATTTGACGCTGGCGCTGGAATCGCCCTCAATGACAACTTTGTCAAACTGGTAACATGGTAAGTAAGAGTTTGGTAACTTTCTTATGCCTCCGTTAGCAAGTAGCCGGAGGCATTATGTTTTCGGGTTGTCCGTCCGTCCGTACGTCCCGTTCTCGTGATCACGTTATCTCAAGAACTGACTGATGGATTCCTGCCAAACTTTGATCATGTATGTAACTTGCAGAGCCAGTGAATTGATTAGATTTTCAGGTCACGAGGTCAAAGGTCACAGGGCTCATTATGTATGCAAAAATAGCCCGTGATTGCGTTATCTCAAGAACTGATTGATGGATTCTGGACAACCAGATAATGCATTGTTAAATATTTTCTGTCGTGCATGACTGAGCACCAGGCTTTTATTCCTATCTCAAAGATTTGGCAATACTAGGACTTTCATTGTTTTTGGTAGCACACCCCCCCCCCCCCCCCCCCTTCTACTTATTGCACTAAACATCATTTTTTGGGTTAAATGCCAAGGTTTACTGCTACATATCAGAACGAGCCTTTCGGGTTTGCAGGTTTCCTACTGTTTATCAGAATTCTATAAAGAAAACACATGTCTCTTTTTAATAAATCACTTTGTGCTTGGCAGATGCTGAGGTTTTATATTTGATGACTCTTTTGGATTTCTGGTTGCCTTTAAACAAATTTTTCTCTCAACAATAGTATTCAGTCAGTAATATGAAACCACACCCCTTGAGAGACCGATGCCAAGATTGGTGAGAGCAACCAGTGGCATAAACGGCCTGCCATAGGTAAAGTTCAACTTTAAAGGTCAATCTTAGTCTTTGTGAAACACTCCCCCCCCCCCCCCCCAAGAGCATGTACTGTGCCGTCTATATAAGACTCGAACCTGCCTTGTCACGTTTTCTTTCCTCTTTGTTTGTTCGTTTCCCTAGGTACGACAACGAGTACGGTTACAGTTTCCGCGTAATCGACCTCATCTTGTACATGGCCTCCAAATCATCATGAGCGGACGTTCAACTCATCTCTAACCTATAATCAAATGACTTCGCAGTGTTTAAACCTTCCTAAATTCACCCACTCATATAGTATATTAAAGTGTCTGTATTAAGCTCTGTCATCATGCACATAACGTAATGTAAACTGATCAAGCAATATGTGTATTAGAGTATGGACAGGGTGTTTATGTGCTACCCTCTCGCTTGATGTACATGTAGAATCATTATGGCTCTTCCAATATCACAATGTATGACATTAAACAAGGTTTAGATATTTACAAATTCAAATTCTTGGAAACGCTTCAATGAAAGCATCGACAATTGAAAGTATAACATTTTATATTAGGGTCTGTTGGATCGATAGAATCTCTAAACTAATATTGGGTTGTCATACATATACTGCCAAATTCATCCTGTGCTTGTCTTGTGTTTTTACTGCAATCCTTGCATTATATTCATAACCTTGGGGATATTGATGTGTAGATTTTCCATATTTGATGTGGGTAGCTGCATTTCGTTTCACTTGGTCTCGGAACAGCAGTTGCCATCAATCTTCATAGAAGTTTGTGGATATTTTTTAAGAACGATGGAATATCAGTATTCTCCCTCGCATCAGATGGACGTTTAAAAGTACAGTGACTATTTAAGTTGAACAGTGCTAGTGATATTGCAGCTTTTTATAGGAGCTTTTTTTTCATGTACTATCTTAATTCACAGGACGAGTAAAACAAATCAAACAAATCCAGTTTTCACAAACTTGTGAAGATTCTTGTATACTATCATGTCGAACAGTGCTAGTGCTCATTTCTTCAAAAGAAAATGTATGTTAAACTCTAATTCACAGGAACTGTTAAAATCAAAGACTTTTTGTTTACAACATGTCAAGTTTCAAATTGTACTCTTTCACTGGCTCCAGGAGTCGGGCAGTCATGACTGCTTTAAAGTAAAAACTTTATCCATAGATGATATATTTCATTACGCTGAATTTTATAGTTGGTTTCATCATTATCAATCAGGGTTGTAGATTTTTCTTTCAAACGTTGGACGTTTTGACAATTTTGTAGAGGGTTGGATTTGATGTGCAGTATTTCCTTCAGATTTTTGTCCCCCTTTGGAAAGTGTCGTTTGTGTGAGCCTCCAAGTGAATGTGATATGATAAACCTCAATAAAAACAGAAGTATTTAGAAAGAATTGGGGTGCCTGGTACAAGAGATTTGATTGATTGATTTATTTCATATAACAATTGTTTGCACAATAAAGAACATACCGGTAGTTGACAAAGTAAGATCAAAATTATGAAATGAAACAGGAACCTACTGGAAAGCTTCTGTAGGTTCCCAAGAATAAATATAATATGAACATTATTTTCATAAATCACCACACACACTAAAATCTACCTAAAGATGAAATGTCTTCTTTCACTATAAAAGACTTGTAGTTTATCACAAATATACCCAATGATGATCACTAGAAACCAGGAAGCTTACAGATGAGTATAAGTGTTAGGTCAACTGTGTAATGGATAATAAATAAAATTAACATAAGTAAAAGCACCTCTCGGGATCTGTGATATACAAGCTCTACAAGCTCACAACATCCTAAAACTAATGAAAATATTTTCAGTGCAATTATTTTTCTATAATAAGAGTTTGATTGATTTAAAACAACATATTGCACACTATTTTAAAAGGAAAGTGATGCTGAAAGCCTGATACTGATAATTATAATACCTTGCTTACAAATATTCAGGGCAAGGAGAGATAAAATACCAGCCCACTTTCAGATTCTGTTCCATTCTAGTATGCGTTAAATACTCTACTCGACTACCGGTAGATGTTTTACTTTTCACTGACAATGCATTTAAATAGCAACATCTCTTACCATCTTTTAGGAAAAAAATGTATTACCGGTAAAGCATTAAAAACTGAGAAAAACAGCTCAAAGAGGGAGTTAAAAAAAAAAGATTTCTGACCAACCGACCCATGTTTAGGCACCTAAAGGGCAATACAACATCTTTTTTTTTAGGCCTCGTCATCCACACCGAGTTGCTGACACTTTCATCCATTCCAAACTTCTCTTCCAGTAGACAACTGTTTCACGTCTTTCTTGGCTTCTGAAGCAATCTCTTTTCCTGCTGCTTTGGTGGAATTTTCCAAAGTCCTGCAACAACTTCTCTTCCAGAGTTCCTTCCAGTCAACCATTCTTTGATCTCTTTTTGGCCCATCTGATGATTGCACCTACCCTCGCCCCTGCTGCTTTGATGGCAGTCATGCCCACGGTGAAAGGCGTCATGGTGGACACCAACCTCTCCTTCAACCCATCCTTCACCTCTCGAGCTCTCTCGTTCAGTCGCTCCCTGAGAGGGGGCTTGGCCCAGATCCCCTTGGCCTTCTTCTCAGCATGGAGCTCTGCCTTGGACAGTCTTTGGATCAGACGGACGGTTGTGGGGTGGAGCGCAACTGACGGATGAGCTGGTTGAACTCGAGCAAACCCTTGCCTCACCAGGGACTCGTTCACCATAAGTGAAGATGCAAAGTTCTATCAAGTGTAAAGAGATGCAGTGAAAAGAGGGAGAAGAGGAATAATACATGAAAACAAAAAGCAAACAATGGTAAAACATAACATTAAAATTAATAACAGCTATAATAACATTTCAGATATATCCATCCCAAAGGATATTTGAGGTCCTACAGAATAATACTACAGTCAAACCTGCTTCAGTGACCACCTGTCTACAAAGACCACCTGTCTACAAAGGCCACATTTGTTGTTTCCCTTGAAAATGGTTTCTCATTGAACTAAAGGAACTTGTCTACAAAGGCCACTTTTTGTGTTTCCCTTGGGTGGTCCGATAGACAGGTTTGACTGTATTACCCGAATACCCTCGCTTCAGCTAAGTGTCTCTACGGTACTGAAAGAAATCAAGAAATCACTTTGAATCATGTATCATGGGTTGAGAGTGGCAAATGTAAGTTAATGTCTTGATGTCTAGATTTTAGAAAGATTACCAACTTGCTTCTTATATATGGTGGCATGGTGCAGGACTTGACACTAACGGGCACCTGGGAAACATAGCACTCAAAATCTAACTCCAGACCCCAAACTTTAAAAAATGTTACAGATGGCTCATGCATACAGACTCTAAAACTATAAATCTGAACCCCTGCCAAACAAAATTAGCGAGGGAGCCGTGCTTTAATAGAGCATTACCTTTCTCCTAGTGATGATACACTCCAGTTGACGTGCCTCGTTCACAGCAAGTAGTCTAAACCAGATCAGGGAGTCAACAGGAGTCATGGTGACTAGGGGAGTCAAGCCACCCTCAGAAACATGGACTCCTGCCAGACACACAGGTAGCAAGGATTCTGAATGCAGAAGGAGACATCCAAAATGGGAGATATAGATTTTTAGGATTTTTTTGTTGGTCTCATTACAAGAAAAACACACTATGTTAGATATTGTCAGGGTTTGTGGGATTGCATAAGAACAACTGAGATTTTTTTTAATTAATAAAGTACAATCATTAGAAGAGTATTTTTATTGGAAAAAAAGAGTGGAAAATGTGGATGAATGTCTTCCCAAAGGATATTACCACCGGGCTGGGATTCAAACCCTCAATAATAATAATAATCTGTGTTTATATAGTGCTCAATACATTGATCCAACGATGTGCCTAAGCGCTTTACAGATATATTATTACCCCGGTCATTGGATTCAGGCTTACCCGCACACAATGTATGCACATTTTCCACTTCCTGGGGAGCATTCCAGCCAGTCGCCATTTTACAAGCGCACACTTGCTCGTCCAACCACATGAACTTTCGCATCCTACCGGGTACCCATTTAACACCTGGGTGGAGAGTGGCAAATGTAGATCAATGTCTTGTCAAAGGACATTAGTGGCGCGGTGGGACTTGAACCGCGGACCTTGTGATCCACAGTCTGGTGACATATCCACTCGTCCACGACACCTTGAATTGAGAGTCAGGTGAATGAACCACCAAACCACAACACAACAATGACCTTTACTTTTGAAAATTGACTGCAATACGGAATCGTTTGTACCCACCTCTTTGTCCTTTCTTTGTTCCGGCCTTCATCCCTCGGATGATAGGAAGATGTTCTACCAAGAGGTGGTGATCCTGGTGACCTCTGACCTTTCCTCTCAGGGTCATCTGCTTCCTGATAAATTCTTCTGGTATGTCAGATGCAGCACGGAATGTTTTCATCTAACAAAAGTAAAGAGAAACTTGCATTATGGTATTTGATGATTATTCAATTCAATTCAATTTATTCACTCATTAAAACCACATAAAATACAAATACAAACTATAAAATTACAAACATCTTAACAATAAATACAAGTGAAGCTTGGTTTAAAAATGAGTTGGGACAAATGAAATATTACAAATCTTGTAAATTTCATCCCTACATTGAAAACAAGAACGTCACAAGATACTTAACTCTCTAAATGTTGAGGACAAAAATACATTGCAACCCCAATATCAGGTGTTTGGCACTATTACTGAAATTAATCTATTCTCTATAGTTTTAATGTACAGAATATAGGTTTGAGTTAACTTATATATTAATTTGAGGTATATATTTGCTTGCAACTTGAAAAGCTTAAATGTTAGCAGAAAATGAAAAAAATTATTAATGATTTAATTATTAATTTACTGTCATAGATTATGACATATTGAACAAGGCCCACCTTCACAAGCTTTTTCATTTTTTGGGTTCCTTTTACAAAATATATAGTTATCGTCATGCTGAAATTCAATGTACCTTGACTATTTTGGGAATGAATGAATCTATGCAAATCCAATCGATATCCTGTATACAAACTATACCTACCACTCGAATGCTTCTGCCAATAAGAACAATGCCAGTTACCCCAAGCAGAGCTACACAAATCTGTAATCAGGTCAAATAAAAAGAGGAAGATAATTATTGAAAGTTATACCGGTAGTCAACTCAAAAGCACAACAGGGTTAGCCCAGGGTTTTGTCCCATATGTTACATCATTATAATGCATTTGTATTATGGAACTAAAAATATCGTATTATTCTGTGTTTTGTTCTGATTCAAACTGTAGTAGGGCTTTCAGCTTCTATGGATTGTGAACAACAAGGCATGGGGTTCGAATTTCTGCCATAACACCAATGTCCCTAGGCAAGACCTTTATTATACATTCACAACACTCCAGCCAGGTAAAGTAAATGGGTAGTTGGGTACTGGGTAGGATTTCCTCCTTGCACGTAATGAGCAAGTGCTTCAGTTGCCAATGCTACATCCAGGGTAATAAATAATATCCAAAAATCCATTGGAAGCACATAGAGATGTTTTATCATAATGCAAATGAATTAGATACAGAACAGAGTTTTCTTCAAACTTTCCCTGACCTCCTTAAATGTGTTACATTTTTCAGCTTATATCAAAAGAAACTTTGACATTAGAATGAACCACCCCGATTGAAAATTTGACTGTTAATTGTACTTTGAATAAAGCTGCAAAAATGCCTGCAACAGCCAAACGTTTGAAACTACAGATAGTTTATAACAACAATAATACTAATACTGCACCATTAGAGTAACAGGAAAAATTAGGGGATTTTAACCACAAAGAAAAGGTGATATTTTTCATTGGACTTTTTCTGATGGGCCTGGTGACATCAGAAGCCAATGAGACTTATTATAGGATTTCTAAGCTAACCCTTTGAGGACAAATATGTTTTTCACTTTTGTTAAGGAGCTATGTACAGCAGGTACATGCACATCATACTCATGATGTCAATATATAATTTTGTGTGTCATTTGCTGTTTTTCTCACAAAGCTAAATCTTGATGAATCATTTGCTTGTTGGAGTCATGGAATCAAATTAATGGTTCGAGTGTTTAATTCTGCAGTGGTGGCTTATAGTTTTCAAGATTCAAATAAGGTTTTATTCATGACTTGTCAAAAAGTCCAAGGACTAAAAATGCAAGTTTACATCAATATAAAAAGCATTCAAAAATATGTGTACATATATATAAAGATAACATAGCAAATGAGAACAAATATATATTGTATTATGGGTCCCCACTCCTTACCCTAAGAGATTGTAAGTGACGATCTAGGAAGTCTGTCACTTGTCCAAATATATTTATTGGTTGGGAGGATATCAAGTCATCCTTTTCCATGGCTACCGGGTGAGGACATGGTGTCTGTGGTTGTGGTACTATCGGTAAGGCCGAGGTGGGTGATTGTGATGATGAAGTCGAAGGCAGAGATGATGAGGATGATGAGGATTCTTTTGATGCAATGAGAGACAAGGGTGAATTTCCTGGTGCCATTTCTCCATCGGTTTTGAATGTTCCTACAAAATCAAACTGGCCAAAAGAAATAATCATAATAATGAGAATTGTAAGGCACAGAATCCATTTAAAAGCTAATACTCAATGTGCACTTGCGAAACAAACAAACAAAAACTTTTAAAAAGAAATCACATAAAAACATCTGCACTATAAACAAAAAACAGGAGTAAGATAAACATGCAAAACAAAAGGATTAATGCATGATTTACTCCCCCAAAATGAATCAAAGTGAAAGAAAATTATAGGAATTCTAAGTTTTTTTAACCTTAAAATGCACTGGGCTTATCTTAGAATAGTGCTACCTAAAAGTATCCTGCGATAAAGGTTTAGTCTAGACAAGTCAAGGTTATGATATAACCAATTCATTCTATGACCACTCCAGCAACGCATAGACTGATGATATAATATTGGTCATCAATGCTAATGCGTATTGCATTCATTGTGCATCTAACTATCGGTAAGAAAAAGAAACACACACAATTATCAGTATACGGGACTGAATTGGAAAAAGTATTATTTTTTAACCAAAACCATCCTTAGTAACTTTTTAGTGATAGAAGACAAGTTTTCAATCTTCTTACCGTAATTCTGGATCTGACGATGACAGGTTTTCCTTCTCACGAACTTCCATAGAATCTCTAGGCCAAAGTGCGGCACGACTTTTGCGGCAACCAGATCTTACCAGACGACCCAAAATCGTACTCTGATACTGGATCGCGCTCGCGGGATCGCTCGCTGTCGATTAGCTAGCTGCGCAAAAACGCCCGAGAATTGTATTTATGAATGATATACCACGCTTTCCCTTGTTGGGAGACCCAAATACAAATCTATGTGGAGCCTAGGGTGTCTACCGTACATTAAATAAAAAGGGGAAAATCCTGTAACATCATGCTTGGTGCAATTGTAGGCATGCATGCACCAGTGGAGCTACATACAGGGGCGTCGCTAGACCTTTTTCAGTGGGGGGGGGGTGCACCCCCCCCCCTTGAAAAAATCCTGCGTACGCGCCTGCCTACGCCACCATTAAACATCTCGCTATTGGGGTTCTTATCAATATCAACAGTTAAGCATACCCTACTACAGCCTGAAACACTTCAGCATCGACTGGGCATTCATTACCCTCAGTGGGGTGAGTCTCACTGGGAGGCCGCCTAGAGAGAGCGTCAGCATCAATGTTCATCTTACCAGAGCGATAAGTCAATGTAATATCATAATTAGCCAGGGCTGCCAGCCAACGGTGCCCTGTGGCATCAAGCTTTGCGGTGGTGAGCACATACGTATAAGGGGGTTATTATCGGTCCGGACATGAACTTTGTTTCCGTACAAAAAATCATGAAAAATCAGTTACTGCCCACTTCAATGCTAACAATTCTAATTTGTGAGCGGGGCAATTTTTCTCACTTGGGGTCACTGATCTACGCATAGGCGACAACACGATCCTTGCCCTCATCATCGACCTGGTACAGGGCTGCTCCTAATCCTCGCGTACTAGCATCCGTATGTAAGATAAAAGGCTTAGAAAAATCAACATACTGTAATACTGGGGCACTGATCAATTTCTCCTTTAGTTCGTTATTAAAGGCCCGATTACGCTTTCTTGTCCATACCCAGGGGGGTGCACTACTCGCGGGGGTCTCAGTTCTGTGTTTACCTTTACGCTGGCGAGGACCGCCAATCAACTCATAGAGGGGGCTAGCAATCTGGGCAAAATTCGGGAGGAACTTACGATAATAACTTGCAAATCCTAAGAAAGTCCTTAATTCTCTCATATTCTGAGGCACGGGCCAATTAATCCCTCACGCTATCAATCTTACCGGGGTCGGTCTGAATCCCGTCTCCCGAGAGTACATGTCCTAAATACTTCACTTGCGTCTGGAGCAATCACTTAGAGGCTTTAAGTTTGAATCCATGTTGGGCTAACCGACTAACTACTAACTCTAATCTGGCAAGGTGTTCCTCAACTGTCCTGCCGTACACAATTATATCGTCTAAATAGACAACACAACATGTATGATTCAAGTCTCCCAGGCATTTTTCCATGGCTCTTTGAAATGTACCGGGGGCATTGCACAGTCCAAAAGGCATACGATTGCACTCCCAAAATCCCAATGGGGGCGGCAAAACAAACGCAGTCTTATGTCGGTCGACCTCATCTACTTCTAATTGCCAATACCCAGCTTTCAAGTCTAGGGAACTAAACCATTTGGCCCCATGCATCATCTGTAGAGTTTCATCAATTCATGGAAGGGCATAACTATCTTTAATTGTCCTTTCATTTAACTTCCTAAAATCGATAAAAAATCGAAGGGAGCCATCTTTCTTTCTAACTAAAACTACGGGACTGGAGTATGGGGAAAAGGATTCTCTTATCACACCAGATTCCTGCATGGATCGAATAATTTTTATGCTCTCTTACTTCGTTATACATGGACGGGGGTATCCTTCGGTTAACAATACCACTATGGCCTAAATCATGCTCTGAGTTGCTGAACGCATGGGAATAATTTCCTAACACTTTTCTTGCTCTTGCTATCTCTACTGGGGATGCGGGAGATTCGGAAAAATCCAAATTCATATCTGAAATTTCATGGTGATCAGCCTTGCCTTTTGAATTATCACTATCGGGGCAGTTCATTTGGTTCGTTTGCACAGGTCCTTGTACCCGGCATAAATATACAATTCCCAACTTCTGCCTTCGATATAACCAGACATCACCGTCAGTGTGATTTTCTATCAATACTGGAACACGACATGCATCTTGCATTTCCTAATCAACAACTAAGGTACCTGGATTAACAATCACACCTGGCTGGAGGCAGGGGCGTCGCCAAAGGGGGGGTGTGGGGGGGTGCGACACCCCCCCACCTGTCAGGATATTGTCGGTAAAATTGCGCTGCCGTCGGGAAAAAAGAGAAAAGGGGGAGGGGAAAAAAGAGAGGGAAAAGGAAAGAAAAGAAAAAAGAAAAGGAAAAGGAAAGAAAAAAAGGAAAAAAAAGGAAAAAAAGGAAAAAAAAGGAAAGAAAAGAGAAGAAAGAAAGAGAAAAAAGAAAGAAAAAAGAAAAAGAGGGAGGAGAGGAAAGAAAGTAAAAGAAAGAAAAGAAAGAAAAGGAAAAAAAAGAAGAAAAAAGAGAAAAGGGAAACAAAAGAAACGGGGGGTGAAAGAGAGGAGAGAGGGGGAGGTAAGAGCATGAGAAAGGAAGAGTGGGAATAAAAAAAAAAAAGGGGGGGGGGGTTGTTGGATGGAGTCGTCTCGTCAAGGAAGCAAGAAAGACACGGGTAAATATGTTGCTGTATCGGGTCAGCTGTGTCGGTATTCTTGCTCGATCTTCGTGTACTATATCAATGCAGAAGTTAGTGTGAAGTCGGTGAGATGTATATTGTCGGTCGGCCGACAAGTTTTTTTTCCCTACGAACTGTGACTTTTTATCCGCTGTGACGACTTCGAGAGTGACTACAACTACAATACTTGTATTTTCTCGAAGTTTCACATTCCTTTAATATCAGCTAAAGAAATCAGAGGTTTAAAATTTTCGGGGAAACTAAATTCAAACAAGGATTAAGAGTCAACAACGGTACGACGAATCGTCTTCCTTTCTCTATATTTTGATGAAGCGCCAAAATTTCCGCGCTTCGCGCGGTTGGGGAAAACTTCATTTAAACGAGTCGAGAACGGTACAACGAATCGTCTTCTTTCTCTAATAATTTAATGAACGTCAAAACTTCCGCGCGGGAAGGGGGAAAACTGAATTCAGATGAGGATTAAGAGTCGAGAACAGTATAACGGATCGTCTTCCTTTCTCTATATTTTGATGAAACGCACAAATTTCCGCGCTACGCGCTGGAGGGGAAAACTTCATTTAGAAGATTCGAAACGGTACAACGAATCGACTTTCTCTCATAATTTAAGGAAACGTCAAAGCTTCCGCGCTTTGCGCAGGAGGGGGAAACTGAATTAAGATAAATAGAGCTTATTAAGAGTCAAAAACGGTACAACGAATTGTCTGCTTTCTCTAATAATTTAAGGAAACGCCAAAGCTTCCGCGCTTCCCGCAAGAGGGGGAAACTGAATTAAGATAAATAGAGCTTAATAAGAGTCGAAAACGGTGCAACGAATCGTCTTCTTTCTATAATAATTAAATCAAAGTAACGTCTAAGCTTTTTTGAGCTTCGCGCTGGAAGGGGGAAACTTCATTTAGACAAGGATTAAGACTCGAGCACGGTTTAACGAATCGTCTACTTTCACTAATAATGTAATGAAAGTCAAAACTTCCGCGCGAAGCGCGGGAGGGGGAAAAACTGAATTCAGATAAAGATTAAAAGTCAAGAACAGTACAACGAATCGTCTTCCTTTCTCTATATTTTGATGAAACGCAAAAATTTCCGCGCTATGCGCGGGAGGGAAAAACTTCATTTAGAAGAGTCGAAACGGTACAACGAATCGCCTTTCTCTCATAGTTTAAGGAAACGTCAAAGCTTCCGCGCTTCGCGCAAAAGGGGAAAAACTGAATTCAGAGAAGGATTAAGAGTCGAAAACAGTAGGCCGACACCGAATCGTCTGCTTTTTCTCATAATTTAATGATACGTTAAAGCTTCCGCGCTTCGCGCGGGAGGGGGAAAAACTGAATTCAGACAAGGATTAAGAGTCGGCACTGTTAAACGAATCGTGTAATTTCTCTAATAATTTAATGAAAAGCTATAACTTCCGCGCGGGGAGAAATGAATTCAGATAAGGATTAAGATGAAATCAGATAAGGATTAAGAGTCGAGAACAGTACACCGAATCGTCTGCTTTTTCTCATAATTTATGAAACTTCAAAAGCTTCCGCGCTTCGCGCGGGCGAGGGAGAACTGAATTCACATAAGGATAAACATCGAGAACGGTACAACAAATCGTCTACTTTATTTAATGAAACGTCAAAGCTTTCGCGCTTCGCGCGGAAGGGGGGGGGGGGGGGGACTTTATTCAGACAAGGATTAACAGTCGAGATCGGTACAATAAATCGTCTTCGCGCGGGAGGCCTAACACCAACACCACCTAATGAGCGCGCTTTGCGCGCTCTTTTAGTGATTCGCTTGCTCACTACCCCCCTCCTTAAAATAAGATCCTAGCTCCGCGCCAGCATTAAAATATATAGCTATGATGTTGACTAAGTTGACGAAATAATTCGTATATTTATGTCGTCGAGGAAAATGATCATTTGCGCATACGCAAGTACTATAGATAGTCCATAGGAAAAACAATTTAGCCTTCGGCCCCGGGTTTATAGGGTTAAATTTGTAGATATTATGATATTTAATTTCGTCGGTAATTGGTGGCTAGTTTTGTCGGTAATCGTTGGCCTCTACACCCCCCCACTGAAAAAGGTCTAGCGACGCCCCTGGCTGGAGGGTATGTTGGGGTTCTACCATTTAATACTTCATACTTGTCCCTTGCCTTAGGGAGGGGTACATGACAGTCAACTACTATATTGCTGCGTTTGCGGGTACTTTGATTGCCCGTTTGGACGAAATTATAGCGGGACCTACCTTACCATTCTTGTCCGGTGTGACTGGGGTCTGCATACTACGCCAAATGCCATACCGGAGCTATTTCGTTACTATCTGCGAAATTCTGACCAAATTCTTCTCTGCCTTGTTTAACCCACAACTGGATTACATTGGTACCCACACAACATGGTACTCGCTTATTATAGGGGGTGTCGGGCACTATTAAAACGGGGGAATATACAACTTAAATTCGGTAGGGAGGGAACCTGGGAGGGAAATTGCAACTTCTACATAACCAAAGGTAGGGAATTTCTTGCCCATTAGCGCATTCAACCCTAAGGAGCTCACCAATACTATGAAGGGGGAGCTGGGAAAGAAATTTATCATAACAAGCCTTACTAATTGTTGTAATTTGCGCTCCCGTATCCACTAAACATTTGCATTTATGCCCGTCTATGATCGCGACTGCCTCGTTGGGTTCTCCAACCATCCTATCCAAGACTTTAGGGGAAGGGGGAAATCCGATTAATTACTTCATGTCGGCTATTTCTAGGATCTACTGTCCGCCCCTCGGCAGAGACCATTGCCCGTTTGGCTGGTTCATTAAGGGACGAGGGTGGGCTCTATACGGTCCTAACTGGGAGGGGGGGGGGGGTACTGGGGTGGGGGAACTTGGGGTCGGGGCGGTGGACGGTTCCGGGGGCACCTTCTTGCAAAGTGCCCCACTTGCCCACACGTGTAGCATGCGGAATCCCGCATGGAGGGAGGGGGTCTCTGATTGTTTTCTAGTACGGATATTTTCTTCTTAAGGTCAGCTATTTCCCGTTCCCAATCAATTTGGGAGGTCTGGGCGTGTACGCCAACTTGGGGGCGGGGGTTTCGGGCTGGAATGGGGGTAGGATGGAACTTTTGGAAGTCCTGGCTCTCTTGCTCCGCCACTCGGGAGATTTTAACGAGTTCGTCAAAAGAGTGGACGGTCTCGTATCTGTGGCGGATGGCTTGTTTGAGACCGCCACTAGCCAAGCCCTCCCAAAAGACCACTCTTAAGGTATCATCTTTCGAAGCCTGGGTTATGCCCCCCCCCCTGCATTCCGCCCGGTCCACCAGCAACTGTAAGCGAGCACTATAAGCAGTGATCGACTCCCCCGACCACTGCTTAGTGGAATACAGCTGCTGGAGGAGTACAGCCCCCGACTCCACTGTACCATAGAATCCGGTTAACTTTTCCACCAGTTGGCCTACGGAGGCCTCTATATCCATATGTAGGACTAATTGTGCAGCGGCGAATGAGGCGGGAAAGGGTATCGGGGTTACACCCCTCCTTTGTAAACATTTTACTTCATTACTCCATACCTCGAAGGGGACTTCCCCCCCCCCCCCCTTTGGGGCTTACATCCCCGCTAAACAGGGACAACCGGATAGCATTTTGGTAAACTACCGGTTGTTTACTTAAAGGTACTATGTTGGCCTCCTCTTTTAGTAAGTTCAATTCCAAATATTTTCTAGGTACCTCATTCACTTGGATGCATACCCCATTTAATCGCTTACCCGTAGCCCCTAAGGCATCGGTGGCGTCATCCTCGATTTCGAACGCGCAATACGCGTTTCCCGTCGGTCCCCCTGTGACGGAATCTACCCCCATGGTGAGTGTGCATGCTGACATATCACACTCATCAGCGAGGAAATCGATTACATCCCCCTCAGTAGTCACACCCAGGTCGAAATTCCAGTTGATACCAGTTGAAACCAGTAAGGATTTCCAACTGGTATCTACTGGTTTGAACTGGTCTCAACTGGTCTCAACTGGTCTCAACTGGTACCAGTTGATACCAGTTGATACAATTTGGAAACCAGTAGAAATACCAGTTGACATCTGAGACCAGTTAATATTACCAGTTGATTTACCAGTTGAAACCAGTAGATGATTACCAGTTGATTTACCAGTTGAAAACCAGTATGATTACCAGTTGATTTACCAATTGAAAACCAGTAGATCACCAGTTGATTTACCAGTTGAAAACCAGTAGATGATTACCAGTTGATTCCAGTTGAAAACCAGTAGATGATTACCAGTTGAAAACCAGTATATGAGTACCAGTTGATTTACCAGATGAAAACCAGTAGATGATTACCAGTTGATTTACCAGTTGAAAACCAGTAAGATTACCAGTTGATTTACCAGTTGAAAACCAGTAGAATATAATTACCAGTTGATTTACCAGTTGAAAACCAGTACGAATACCAGTTGATTTATTACCAGTTGAAAAACCAGTTCAATGTATCTTATGAATATTCATGATTTGCATGTTTTCACAGAAAATATAATTATCATCATCTTTCAAGCAAATGTGGCAATGCACATAAATGTTGTGATTTACATTTTCTTAGTTAATTATTGACAAATATATTACACATGTTTGTTCATGTTTTTCATCTAATTTAAGACGTTAAATTAGATATATTGATATATGTAATTACTAACCAGAAATAAAGTGTATAAATGTATATATACATATGCACGAACAATATATGGCAAATCACATAATACACATCTGTAATCTACTTCAAATGATCATTGTGATGGGGTAATTGCAAGAGTTAGTATATGTGGTAAATTTGGTGGCCAGATGCTAATAATGATTATTGATTATCAGTTGATTGATTACTGGATAATCATCTGAAAAAATCAACTGGTAAATCAACTGGTAATTGAACTGGTAAATCAACTGGTAATTGAACTGGTAATTGAACTGGTAAATCAACTGGTCTCAGTTAGCGTTGTTTCAATTTCCATATTAAAAACCAGTTGAATCTACTGGTTTCAACTGGTACCAGTTGACTTACTGGTTTTAACTGGTACCAATTGCCAACTGGAAATTCAACTGGAAATTCAACTGGTAAATCAACTGGTAAATCAACTGGTAATTGAACTGGTAAATCAACTGGTCTCAGTTAGCGTTGTTTCAATTTCCATATTACAAACCAGTTGAATCTACTGGTTTCAACTGGTACCAGTTGACTTACTGGTTTTAACTGGTACCAGTTGCCTACTGGTTTTAACTGGAATTCCGACCTGGGCAGGGGGCAATCCCGTTAATAAAACCACGCAATTTGCTGGGTGCGCCATTTTACTACTCAAACAAAAACAAAAGGCCAAAAATAGAAGAGAGAGAAAAAGAAAAAAAATCTACATAAAACAAAACGCTACCCGGACCCTTACAAAAAGGACATCCACGCTATAATAATTATTATTCCCAATTAAACCATACTACTATTCATCGAACTAATCAAGGGTAAGTCCACATTAGGACCAACAAACTAATCAAAAATCCAACCGTCAATATGACTAATAAACAAACCAAATACCAATGTTCGGCCAAAAACTCTAACAAATCTTTACAAAAACTCATGACTTCAACAATAATTTAACAACAATTCACTTTCATACACAAAACAACAATTTCTTTAAATCTAACTTCGTCTTTTTGATTCTCTACGGGCCGTCATAATTTTCATATTAAAACAAATTTAAACCATCTAACCAAATCAAGTTAACCACACCAACATACCATTAAACAAAACAACAATTATTATCCCGCCACCATTTAACAAAATTAAATATATCATTTAAATAACATTTTCGTGCTGATAACGCGAAAGAAGGTCGGAGAGTTCCGTCTAACGCCCCCCGACCCCTCGGCAGCGGCGGTCCTATGGTTTCGGGAGATTGTTTTTGTTTAGGTCAGTTAACTCCAGTCGGAGAGCACCATCTCACCGCGGCCGAGGTGGGGGTGTTAGTTAAAACCAACGAGACCACCACATGAATTAATACACATTTAAACAGTTTCAATTACAATTTCACTTGGTCGTTTATTCGAGAAAAGGTTACAATTTTTTGTGTCGTGTTTCTTAAGTGTTTATCCCTTACCTAATTACTTAATTAATTGAGCTCGTTTACGCATCCACATCAACAATCACTCACTTAAAGTATTAGTGGGAGGGGGAAGGGGAAAGGAAAAGGATTATTTAAATTACTGGGACTTTTAGAGTCTTTGATCGATCGATAACTTGTCTTTAAGAGTTTATAGGCCTTTTTAATTGGGGGACGGGTTGGCTTAGCTCTTTCTTGTTCCGGTCTCTCGACTCGTCGCACTCGTGTCAGGGCGTAGCAGACTTGAAATTCCTCTCGATGTCCTGGGGGCGTCGGAGGGTCTTAAAGGTGTGTGCTCGTCTCCGGTCCTTGTGACGTCGAAATCGTTGACTTTCTCAAATACAAGCACAAATCAGCGGTCTCCTTTGTCTCTTTCTATAATTATGGGTTGGATGATTCTCTTTACTGGAGAATGGTGAGGTGCAGTGTTACTATTTGTCGTTTCAGTCCCTTTCTATCATTGCCAGCAAACAGTGACAAGAAGATGAAGTTCAGCAACTTTCAAAATGTTCCGTGGACGAAGCTTTAATTAGTACAAGTCGGGAATCTCCAAATGTCCGTGGTGGCTGAATTAAACTTAGGGTGGAAGGAGAGGGGTAGCAAATGCTTGGGGTCCAGGGATGCAAGTGTGAAGGGAAGGGAGGATTGGGTCTTTTTATACTCTATTAACACACCGTTCAGCCATCTAGCTCGCACCTCGAGTCCAACAAATTCCTTATTAATTTCCTTTGTTTTTCCATCCCATAATACTTTTTGGTCACCTGATCTCCCACCACTGTCGACATCTTAATGGACAGGGCAAAAACTTATTTCATTGGTCCAAACTTTCTATTCCAAAACTCTAACAAGCTTTTTACCTGTTTTTATTCCTGATTGGTCAAATGAAGGGGAAGTCCTTATACTTTTTAGCGTGGGTATGCTGGATTCACTCGTTGGAATATTCTCGAGATACCAGTGACAGCTCAGGCTCTAGAGTATCAATTAACTACTAATACAACGACTCTGTTATCATTCACCATTTTCACAAAGAAATCTATCAAAAACAAATCTGTTGTCCAAGCTATTTTTATCGTTCTTAACCCCACTCGACCTATTGCTCTACTCTTTTTCCCTTGTCCCTTCACCTACATAGTCTATCTCAAAGCCATTTATTTATCAATCAACTATCCCCTAGGACTCATAATCCTTTTAACTCGGCTACTTTCAAGTTCAAGCACTACTCAGCATGTTCACACTCCTCTTTAATCCCAGTGTATTCCACCATGCTACATATAGATACACGCTTAAAACGCTGTTACATTCCGGGTCTTCTGTAGATACACGCTCCCAACACTGTTGCATTCCGGGTCTTCTGTAGATACACGCTCCCAACACTGTTACATTCCGGGTCTTCTATAGATACACGCTCAAAACGCTGTTACATTCCGGGTCTTCTGTAGATACACGCTCCCAAGTCCCAACACTGTTACATTCCAGGTCTTCTGTAGATACACGCTCAAAACACTGTTATATTCTGGGTCTTCTGTAGATACACGCTCAAAACGCTGTTACATTCCGGGTCTTCTATAGATACACGCTCAAAACGCTGTTACATTCCGGGTCTTCTGTAGATATACACGCTCCCAACACTGTTGCATTCCGGGTCTTCTATAAATACACGCTCCCAACACTGTTACATTCCGGGTCTTCTGAAGATACACGCTCAAAACACCGTTACATTCCGGGTCTTCTGTAGATACACGCTCCCAACACTGTTACATTCTGGGTCTTCTGTAGATACACGCTCCCAACACTGTTACATTCCAGGTCTTCTGTAGATACACGCTCAAAACACTGTTACATTCCGGGTCTTCTGTAGATACACGCTCCCAACACTGTTACATTCCAGGTCTTCTGTAGATACACGCTCAAAACACTGTTACATTCCGGGTCTTCTGTAGATACACGCTCCCAACACTGTTACATTCTGGGTCTTCTGTAGATACACGCTCCCAACACTGTTACATTCCAGGTCTTCTGTAGATACACGCTCAAAACACTGTTACATTCCGGGTCTTCTGTAGATACACGCTCAAAACACTGTTACATTCCGGGTCTTCTGTAGATACACGGCTCAAAACACTGTTACATTCCGGGTCTTCTATAGATACACGCTCCCAACACTGTTACATTCCAGGTCTTCTGTAGATACACGCTCCCAACACTGTTACATTCCGGGTCTTCTATAGATACACGCTCCCAACACTGTTACATTCCGGGTCTTCTATAGATACACGCTCAAAACACTGTTACATTCCGGGTCTTCTATAGATACACGCTCCCAACACTGTTGCATTCCGGGTCTTCTATAGATACACGCTCAAAACGCTGTTACATTCCGGGTCTTCTGAAGATACACGCTCGAAACACTGTTGCATTCCGGGTCTTCTATAGATACACGCTCAAAACACTGTTACATTCCGGGTCTTCTATAGATACACGGCTCAAAACACTGTTGCATTCCGGGTCTTCTATAGATACACGCTCCCAACACTGTTGCATTCTGGGTCTTCTGTAGATACACGCTCAAAACACTGTTACATTCCGGGTCTTCTATAGATACACGGCTCAAAACACTGTTGCATTCCGGGTCTTCTATAGATACACACTCCCAACACTGTTGCATTCCGGGTCTTTTTTTTTTTTTTTTTTTTTTTTAATTTGAATTTATTAACAACAACACATCACAATAATGACAGTACATAATTATGAACAATCATACAATGCAAAAAAATAATACTGATACATGTATACATAACATAAGAGTAATGTCGATTGAACAGCAATGGTTTTAAAACGATATTTTTTAGACATACATCTGCATACTATTAAATGTACAAAAGATATATACTTAAATATGTATATTACTATGTTTAGGTGAAGCTGTTAATGGGAACTAGAAGTTAGCACAAGTGCTAGTCGAGCCTAGTTCCATTCGTTGGCAAGTTTTTTTTTCTGTTAATTTGTTTTTACATATGAATGTAAAACTTGTTTGTTTTGTATTTACATATATACAGCAAAATAATACAATATCATGTAACTTTTTTTCTTTACTAAAATGAAAAAATTAAAATTAAAAGCTTAAGCGTTAAGCATTATAATGAAAGAAAACAAATCTTTGAAGAAATAAAATCATCAATGTGTTCATAAAAATGAAAAGGATGTATTAATAAAAATAATCATACACATGTACGTACATGCACAAATCCTGTAAAAGCTTAAAGTTGATACTCTAAGCAAATAAATGTCCCTTAATTTGTTACCTACGGCAAGTATATGTTATTTTTAAGTTTTTCAATTACTTAGTATATCACAAAAAAATCCTGTCTACTCGAAATCCACAATTGAAATGTCGAAAATATCCGCCTCTCTTTGCATAGAAAATCAGTCACGGCGCTGGTCTACTATTTTATGACCTCACGTCCGGGAGAGAGTATATTCACGTACCCGGATGTTCCATAGCAAACATGTGCAGAGTGGTACGATTTTCTGCATATTTTTGTTTCAAAGGCTGAAAAGTCTAATAAATCATAATTCTATGTACAATTCTTTACCTTCCCCTAGTACTTCATAGTATTAATATCAATTCCCCTTTTAAAACTTATGACATATACATGCCAACGATGTGCTATTAGTCGATATTTTCACCATAAAATTTTTGTTTTGGTGTTGAAATCGGCCCAGGCACGGAGTGAACAGTAGCTGTCTACCCTTGCACAGTTCATTGCCATACACTACAGCGATCTGGTTTCTTCTTCCTTTTTCCCATGTCTTTCGCCTTCCTTGGCCCTGAAGATCCTTCATCTACCGATTCTGACACCGGTAGTCAGAAGCAAGTCTTTGTTAGTTGTTTTTCTTAGCTAGCTGGCAACGTCGCTTTTGCAATTGCCGATAAACATATAACTAGCGCACGTACGTTCCATCACAAGCAAGCAGCGCCTAGAGCAGCGGCTTGGTCTTACCTCCCGATTCTGCTCGCTTCACGAACGTTCATGCAAGAGCCGCATCACTCGCCAAAATATTATAGAGGAAGCGCGCTTGCATGCCGATCTCGTTCAAGTTTGATATTTTACCACATAAAATGTTTTACTGGTACTGTATCCTTTTTTGAGGCAGTCACACACATCTATGATAATTACTATCATAGTTCTAGACCTATTCGTTTTACAAAACTGCTCCTGTACCTTATCTGATGACAATATAATGCATCCGCCTATTCATACGTGTACGATTTAACTTAAATTCCTAAGCAGTAAACTCGTCTTAAATCTCTACCAAATAGGTGAATATGAGGATATAAAAAGAAATCAGCGACTGGAAAATGTTGCTTCATTCTTCATTCAAATGAAAACAGAAAATCCATCAAATATACTCCTTAACAACAACAAATCTAAGCTCTGACAGGATAGCATTTACGTAGGGATATCACTGCCATTCACTCTCACTGAGCCCATGACTCCCGTTCGTGACGTCACGGATAGAGGCCCGACTCTACGTGCACTTCCGGGTTTCAGACTTAGATATTTTGGTAGAGTTTACTCGAATAAATTCATTATTCTAAACTTGTTTTGTCGGGTGGACACCATTTGGTGTTATTATGGGGGTTAAAAGCTTTCTATTAATGTAATTATCTCAGTATTTGGGATTGTCTTAGAGTATCAACTTTAAGGTCGCTATAAGTGTATACATATATAAAAGGAAGACAAGTAATATAAAAGGAAAAAACGAAGGGGGTGGGATTGAGCCCATGTCATTTACATAGAAGGTAGGTGGAAAGATGTCTCCGAAACGATAACCTTGATGTTTTTAATCTAATTTCATCTGGCAGATCATTCCACAGCTTTGTTCCTACAAACGAAATACAAAATTGCCCTTGCGTTGTCTTACATTTTGGTTGATAAAGTAAGCCATTTTCTTTTCTCCTAGTTGCATATCTATGCTGTATCATCTGACAATAATCCACTAAAGAGTGTGGTAAAAAACCTTTTACCAAATCGTACATAAATGTTGATACAAGAAGTTCATGAAGTTGAAAAATATTTAAAATGTTTAGACTTTGGAAAAGAGCTTTGGAGTCTGTTCTAAGTGGACTGAATGTAATTGCTCTCATTGCCATTTTTTGACTTAAATATATACAATTTAGATTACTTTTGTAAGTGCTCCCCCATACTTCTACTCCATAAGAGAGGTGAGGCTGTATAAAAACCTTATATAATAACACAAGTATATTCTTGGGAACAAAATGTCTCAGTTTAAACAGAATACCTACTTTCTTTCTTATGCATTTGTTTATCGTCTGCATGTGTTCTTTCCATGAAAGGTGACAATCAATTTCAATTCCTACAAATGATGCAACAGATACCTCTTTAATATTTGATCTTGATATTCTCACAGATCCCTTTTTGTCTATTGATCTAGCTTTGGATTTCATAATCATATAGTTTGTTTTCTGTAAGTTAATTGTGACTTCGTTTGCATTACACCATTCCTGCACCTTCATTAAATTTTCACTTACAATTTCTAAATCAATTTCTTTTTGTCTAGGATTAAAAGTATGAAAAAGATTTGAGTCATCAGCAAATAATCTGAAATTGAAAAAGTTTGTGGAGTTAGGTAAGTCATTTATATATAGTAAAAATAATGTTGGTCCAAGAACGGAGCCTTGAAGGACACCACATGTTATATTCAATTTCAAAGACATTTTGTCTTTATATTGTATAAACTGTGATCGTTTACACAAATAATCTTCAAACCATTGCAAGGCTAACCCACGTATTCCATAGTGTGACATTTTTTGGAGGAGAATGCTGTGGTTTATAGTATCAAATGCCTTTTGAAAGTCAATAAAGATGCCAACTGTTGTTCTACCTTCATCAATGTATTTCAATAGTGTATTTGTAAGATTAATCAAAGATAACTTAGTGCTATGTTTCTTACGGAAACCGTACTGGTGTTGAAACAAGATATTATTTGCTTCCAAATAGTCAATTACACGATTATTTATTATTTTCTCAAAGATTTTACCCAGTATAGGTAAAACTGAAATAGGTCTGTAATTACCAGCTAGATCTTTTCGCCCCTTTTTATAAATAGGTGTCACTTTTGCTACTTTCAGTGCGTCTGGAAATTTACCTCTTTCTATGGAAAGATTGAAAATATATGTTAATGAGCTTGAAATGTATAGGGCAGCATCCCTCAACAATCTTGCCGGCAAATTATCATAGCCACATGCTTTTTTTGTATCTAAAGTCTATAAGTGGCATTTCAATTCATTCTCTGTTATTGGTTTTAAAAATAGTGATTTTTCTGTTCTATATCCTAAATATTCTGCAAAGTCAGAATTCACTGGTGGTATTTCCTTTGCCAGCTTTGGACCTATGTTTACAAAAAAGTTGTTAAATTCGTTAGCTATTTCATTGTCAGAAGTTATCACTCTATTTTCTCCACCACCTGCAGTATTTGTCAAAGAGGTATCGGTATTATCAGCCTGGGTCATTGGTGCAGTAACAGAATCATACGTTGGACTCGGCAGGAGTCGGGGATGGAGGAAAGTAGGGTGGAGCAGGGGTTGTAGATTCTGAGGATACCGCATCAATATGCGTAGCATTGGTAGCTACTGCCGTGTAAGTAGCAGCAGGAGCCCCCGAGGCTATGATTGTTTGAGAACGTCGACTTCGATAGCAGCAACCGATGATAAGACACATTGGTATTACCACAGCAATGGCGATTAGAAAAACCTCCCATCCGCTGAGACCGGGTTGCCAACTTACATCTTCATCTTCATCTGAAACAGCAAAGCAAAAACACTTCATCAGAGTTTAGCTTGTAATTTCTTTATGTATCAAAAAATTTCCTCCCTTGGGGTATGGATCAATTATTATTTCATAGGACAATTTGTTTGAAACATGACCTTGTGATCTTCCGTGTACAGCGTTACAAATCTGTGTATTTGACTTATAGCCACAGAGGTTCGATCGTCTGCTGTGTAGCCTGTGTACCCAATCTGCCATTTCAATGGTTGTAACCTCGTATTATGCCTGTGACTGTAATCAGAGCATGCGCCAGTAAATTGAACGCAATTTTTGCACTGCTCACCTTGCATTCATTAACAAACAAAAATCTCGCTCAATTGGCTCGTCAAAGACCACACCAGTCACTGACGCGTCAGCAAATGACGTCTCGTAAGCGTATGCATTATGCCCGTTAGAAACGATGCGTCAGTAAATGACGTCTCGTAAACGTATGTATAATTATTCCCGTTTATGGAAAGCCGTTGGAGACTTTATTCACATGCCCCAGACGTATAGAACGCGGCACATGTCTGCTAAATTGACCAATCACCGCCTGTTATTTAGCAGACGTGTGCAAGGTGTTATTAGCACGCGTGTGCCCTTTTCCAGACGGGTGCGCAGAACGCTCGTAATTTGATTTTTAAGGCAACCAATCAAGTCCGCTGTTACAAAGCTGCTCAGCTCAGTACGAACGGGGCCTGCTCACTATTACAAAACTGCTCAGGTCAGTACATATTTGATGGGGGACACACCCACGGCCAGGCACGGATCCAGGGGGGGGGGCCGAAGGGGTCTCCCCTCCCCCGCCAAAAGAGAGAGAGAGAGAGCTAGATAGAGAGAAGGAACAGAAGGGAAGGGGAAAGAGGAGAGAAAGTAAAGAAAGAAGAGGAAGAAGAAAACAAAAGAGGGGAATAAAGAGATCGACAGGGGGGGGCGACTGAGGGCCTTGCCTCCGAGGCTGTTGCCCCCCCCCCCCCCCCAAAAAAAAAAAAAAAAAAAAAAAGAAGGAAGGAAAGGGAAATAAAAAAAAGGAGAAGAGGAGACAAAGGGAAGGGGGGAAGAAAGAAGAAAAGTAATGAAGGGAGATATCAGTTATGATTTTCTCGCCAACAATTTGTTGATCCTCGGGGGGGGGGGGGGGGCGGACAAAAATAAAGAGAGTAGGAAGGGAAAAGGAAAGATGAGAGCTAAAAGGGAACAAAAAATGGAAAGAAGAAAAGATAACAGGTAAACAAAAAGGGAGGGGGTCAGATGCAATTAAGCCAGCCACATGTGGTTCGGGTAGGGGGTGAAAGGACTTTGCCTCCCCCCAGGGAACTTTAAAAAGAGAGAAAGAAGGGAAGGGGAAGGGAAAGAGATGAGAAAGGGAAAGAGAAAAAAAAGGGGAAGAAAAGGTAGGGGAGATCAGTTGCGATTTTTCCCGCCAACAATGTGTGGATCGGGGGCGAAAGGCCCTTGCCTCCCCCTCCCCCTCAGCAAAAGAGAGAGAGAGAGAGAGAGAGAGAGAGAGAGAAAGAAGGGAGGGAGGGAATGGGAAAGAGCAGAGAAAGGGAAAGAAAATAAAGAGTAAGAAGAAAATAAATATGGAAAAAGATATGCTTTCACGCTCCTATCGCGCCCCCCCCCCCCCCAAAAAAAAAAAAAAAAAAAAACGAGACCAAGCGCCAGATACGCCACTGGACACTACTGGTGTATCCCCAAAAAACATTAAAACGATGTTTATTTCTAATTCGATTTCAGTGATTTACAAATATTGTGAAATGACAAAGTAAGTTATACGTATTTATGAGTTTGTTGGAAAATCGTTCCCAAAGTTACAGTCAGTCGAGAAATATGCCTATTTTAAGGTCTTCATGTCCTGGCCCGCTGAACGGCGGGGCTCGGGAGACTGAGCTTTCCCTTCTCCCAACCATTTTGAAAAAGTATATTAAAAAGAAATAGAAAGAAAGAAAGAAAGGGGAAAAATAAGCCTCCCCCTTAAGTGGTTTATTTTTAATTCGATTTCAGTGATTTACAAATGTTGTAAAATGACATAATTTTTTAGTAAATTGTTGGAAAATGACGAAAGTTACAGTCAGGCGAGAAATATGCTTATTTAGAGGTCTGCACGTCAAGGCTCGCGGAACATAAATTGGCGTGGAGTCTAGGGGCGGAGCTCCCGGAAGCTCAGGGGGCAATGGGCATTCATTACGTTTAGATGAGCATATTTAAATACCTTATTAATGACACGGGTAGGTCACTAATTGGCGTGGGGTCCAGGCAGGCGCGGATCCAGGATTTCTTAGGGGGGGGGGGGCCAAATTTGAAATTATGCGAGCCAAATATTGGTACGTAATGGTGACCAGCAGTGACGTAATGCGAGGGGGTGGATACAGGGAGGGGCGAGTTTCCCCCTCCCTCCTCCGTGAAACGCGGAAGCTTGACGTTTTATTCAATTATTAGAGAAAGTAGACAATTCGTTGTACCGTTCTCTACTCTTAATCCTCGTCTGAATTCAGTTTCTCCCCTCCCGCGCGAAACGCAGAAGCTTTGACGTTTCATTAAATTATTAGAAAGAGGGGGGGGAGGGGCGGGAGCTCGAAGCTCCCGATCCCCGCCGTTCCTCGGGCCATGACATGACAAGAATCATAATTTTCTAAAACGAATAAACAAGTATAATTTACTAAAAAGTGAGGAAAAATCTCCAAAATTATGTAATTTCAGCATTATTTGTAGTCCACTGTTATGGAATTAGAAAAAAAAAACACGTTTGAATTTGATTTCCCACAAGCCCCCCCCCCCCCCCACCTATCAGTACGCCAGTATCTCCTCTTTTCCTTTTTTCTTTCCCTTTTTTCTTTCCCTTTCCTTCCTTCTCTCTTAATTCTTATTGTTTTTGATTGGGGGGGGGGGGCAGCAGCCTGGGAGGCAAGGCCCTTTCGTCCCCGATCTCCTTCTTCCCCCATTTCTTTTCTTCTTCCTCTTTCTCTTTCTCTCCTCTTTCCCTTTCCCTTCTTTTCCTTTCTTCTCTCTTTTTTGTGGGAGGGGGGGGGGGCAAGGCCCGCTCGGCCCCCTCCCTCTGGATCCGCGCCTGGGTCCAGGGGCTGAGCCCCAGGAAACTCAGGGGCTATCGGGGCATTCATTACGTTCAGATGAGCATATTTGTTATACCTCGGAAACTCAGGGATTTTTAGGCATTTAATAACGGTCAGATAAGCATTCAGGGGCACGCCTTAGGGCCCTTGGTGGGGTCAAGGGGGTGGAGCCTCCGGAAAGTCAGGGCTTTTAGGCATTTAATTACGGTCAGTTGATCATATTTTAAGACCTCATTATTTTGTGACACTGGCAGGTCACAATCAATTTTTGTCTCTTTCTCCCTACTTCTCCTGAATATACTTTTTCAAAATAGTGGAGGACCCATGCCCCGAGCCCCGCCGTTCCGCGAGCCTTGACATGTAGACCTCTAAATAAGCATACTTCTCGCCTGACTGTAACTTTGGGAATTCGTCATTTTCCAACAAACTCATAAAACAGTATAATTTACTAAAAATTATGTCATTTCACAACATTTGTAAATCACTGAAATCGAATTAAAAATAAACCTCATTTTATTCTTGTTTGGGGGAGTACGCCTTTAGTGTCCAGTGGCGTATCTGGCGCTTGGTCTCGCTTAGGGGGGAGGGGGGCAGAGGAGCGCAAAAGCATATCTTTTCCCCCTTTTCTTTTCTTCTTCCTCTTTATTTTATTTCACTTTCTCTCTTCTTTCCCTTTCCCGACCTTCCTTCCCTATCTCTCTCTCTCTCTCTCTCTCTTTGCTGAGGGGGGAGGGGAGGCATGGGCTTTTCGGCCCCTCCCCCGATCCCCTTCTTTTACCCATTTTCTTATCTTCTTTTTTTTCTTTCTTTCCTTTCTCTCCTCTTTCCCTTATTTTCTCTCTCCTTTTTTGTCGGGGGGGGGGGGCAAGGCCTCTCGCCCCCCGCATTAGATCCACGTCTGGTAGCACACACTTTAGCAGTCATGTAAAACAAACACTTGCAAACTATTTTTTTTTTAAATCTGAGATCTGTATACTATAGGATTTCCCGGCCAAATTCGCGAGTTTGTCATTCAAATTCATTTGTCTTGCGTTCAAATTCGACGGTTTTAGTGCTGTCGGGTATATCTCGGGTTTATATTCGTTTTTGTAGATTTCAAATCTATGAAGTTTTCGTTAGAATCTATGTATGTTTCATTCCAATTAATGAACAAAGTGCTTCTTTCGCTATTTGGTCATTCGAATTAGCGCAACACGATTTTCTGACATCGCGACGGTGTACTTCTTGCGTTCTAATTCATTTGTAGCATTCAAATTAGCACTCTGTGCACTAAAATTAATGGTCAATATACATTTCTCGTTTATTAAACACTTTTTATAGCTCATTCTTTTTCTTTCAAGATCGTTTTTTCATGTGTATTTCATCCTATTTTATTTTCTTGCATTTATACTCTTTATATACTTTTAGATTGATCAGATATTCATCAGCCTTTAACTTTGATTGTTAAAAAAAGAGACTTACATCAATACGGACTTGATGGTCTCAATAGGTGTGTAAATTTTCATGTAAGGAAGTTGTTTGTCTTGTGTTTCGTCATAAATTTATCACAATTTCATTTTGGAGGAAGGGTACAATATTGTGACTGGGGTAGGTGCTTTTGTATCCCCACTTTTCCGGGGTATATGAACATGTCCGTTCAGAGATGCCATATCCCTTGATTTCGCCCCTTCTTTACCTAATGTCTGACTACAAATATATGCTTTGTCCTCAAAATTAATAAATGGAATAACAGAAAAGACCCCAATGGCAAATTATGTATTTAATTGCATTTTTTTAAAGCTGTAAACGTGTGTTGCATTTCTTCCCCCTAACATTCCTAACTTGAATAAACATAATTCGAATACGAATGACAGGTCTTAATTTGAATGATAAAAATGACGCCTCGACAAGTGACGATTAATTTGAATGCTAGTTGAGCAGTTTCTAAATTGAATGACAGATCTATGAAATCCTTCGACCAAAATCCTAAATTAAATACAAAATCGGGAAAATTGAATGATAATTGGCATGGCAAAGCTGATCTGCGCTAACTTAAATGCAAAGTAAATGAATTCGAATGACAAACTCGCGAATTTGGCCGGGAAATCCTATATTATCTAGATTTGTTAAGAATAAATCATTGTCAAAATCATTCCATAAACTGGAGTAAATAGGCCACCTTTATGACCAACATCGTAGGATTTCCCGGCCAAATTCGGGAGTTTGTCAATCGAATTCATTTACTTTGCATTTAAGTTAGCGCAGATCGGCTTTGCCATGCCAATTATCTTTCAATTTTCCCGATTTGTATTTAATTTAGGATTTTGGTCGAAGGATTTCATAGATCTGTCATTCAATTTAAAAACTGCTCAACTAGCATTCAAATTAATCGTCACTTGTCGAGGCGTCATTTTTACCATTCAAATTAACACCTGTCATTCGTATTCGAATTATGTTTATTCAAGTTAGGAATGTTAGGCGAAAGAAATGCAACACACGTTTACAGCTTTAAAAAAAATGCAATTAAATACATAATTTGCCATTGGGGTATTTTCTGTTATTCAATTTATTAATTTTGAGGACAAAGCATAATTATGTTTGTAGTCAGACATTAGGTAAAGAAGGGGCGAAATCAAGGGATATGGTATCTCTGAACGGACATGCTCATATACCCCGGAAAAGTGGGGATACAAAAACACCTACCCCAGTCACAATATTGTACCCTTCCTCCATAATGAAATTGTGATAAATATATGATGAAACACAAGACAAACAACTTCCTTACATGAAAATTTATTGAGACCATTAAGTCCGTAGATGTAAGTCTTTTTTTTTTAACAATCAAACTTAAAGGCTGATGAATATCTGATAAATCTAAAAGTATATAAAGAGTATAAATGCAAGAAAATAAAATAGGATGAAATACACATGAGAAACGATCTTGAAAGAAAAGAATGAGCTATAAAAAGTGTTTAATCAACGAGAAATATATATTGATCATTAATTTGAGTGCACAAAGTGCTAATCTGAATGCTCATTAGAATGCTTGAAGTACACCGTCGAGATGTCAGAAAATCGTGTTGCGCTAAATCGAATGACCAAATAGCGAAAGAAGCACTTTGTTCATTAATTGGAATGAAACATACATAGATTCTAACGAAAACTTCATAGATTTGAAATCTAGAAAAAGGAATATAAACCCTAGATATATTCGACAGCACTAAAACCGTCGAATTTGAACGCAAGACACATGAATTTGAATGACAAACTTGCGAATTTGGCGGGGAAATCCTATATTACAATTTGATTGCAGGGACCTTTAGGGAGAACAGCATAAATACTGATGAGGCTACCCTGGGTAAACAAGACAGTATTACTATCATTATTATTATTATTATTATTGCACATATCTTAATAATGTTCAAATATTAAAAACAAACAAAGAACAGAAGTATAAAGAAGAAAAAATAATACAAAATGTACAAATGAAGATACTACCATCCAACCCCCCCCCCCTCCATCATCAATTATTATTTCCAATCAGCGTTAAACAAAAACGTATAGTTATGTTAATATATATTTTAGCGTACGTAATATATAAACACTATCAAATATTTCGAATACTATAGAACTCAAACAGTAAATCATATTGGGATTGCATTACCCCCTTTGTACACTACATGACGCGAAAACCTCCAAGGCCCGAGAGTGTTCAAGCCCCCTACCCCCCCCCCCCCAACAAGACACCATTTTGAAGTGCCCCCTCCCCCCCCCCCCCCGCCCCTCTCCGAGCAGTAACTAGGCTTGTAGTCCGGTCAGCTCCGTTTGGGGAGTTAGGAAAGTTTCATGAAATCAAGACTGTGGATAAATCAAGTTAGGCTAAGTAATATGATTACTAGTATCCTTTGGTTTTGAGAATTCCGATGTCATGAACAAACGAAAGTCTTGAAAATTTTCATTGGCTAAAATTGTATAGTTTCTGGGTGCCTGGAGATGGTACTAAGTCCTAATAAAAGCTCCGTTCACATTTGCCTTCCGGTCACAAAATCGTATCTTATTTAGCTAAAAATCTTAAAAATCTAACTTCCTTACTTGTTTGGAAAATATATCGTGCAATATTGTATATTTACGAAAAGCTTGAATGTGGTATATAACCTAAAGGCTAAATCCACTTCAAAACAATTCGCTTTCAATAGATGCAGAAAACAAGAGAAGCAGATAAAAAAAAATAACTAATAAGGAAGCTATGAATTTTTTTTAAATATGAAAAAAACTATGAATGGAATTCACTACACAAATTGCCAATTTGGTTATCAGTTTGTAACACCATTGCCGCACTATTTATAAATTGCTTTATATATTTTTATCCCATTAATTTCCCTCTTTATCCCAAAAACCTAATTTCCCCATGCCTTTGCCCAGGTTATATGATTTGTAACGTATTGCGTGCATGACATTTCACAAGATCTTTTATAAACTTTGAAGAATTGAAATTATTTTCAGAATATTGTATATTCATAATTATTGACTTTTATCTAAATAAATTGTCAAAATTCACATTTTTCATGATTTAACTGAATTTGTTTTACTCTTTATTAGATTATGAGTGCATCCGCACACAAAAACATATTATTATCAATATGACTTGGATGCTGGTGTTAGGAAATGAGATTCTCAGGGGGAAAGTGAAAAATTTATATTACCAATAGAAAGAAAACAATAAGAGGATAGCGAGGCAATGACGTCAGGCGCGGATCCAGGAGGGGGCCGAGCGGGCCTTGCCCCCCCCCCCCCGAAAAAAGAGAGAGAGAGATAGAGAGAGAGAGAAGGAAAAGAAGGGAAAGAGGAGAGAAAGGAAAAGAAAGAAGAGGAAGAAGAAAAGAAAAAGGGGGGTGTGAGAGATCGGGGGGGGGGGGGCGAAAGGGCCTTGCCTCCCAGGCTGTTCCCCCCCCCCTATAAAAAGAGAGATAGAAGGAAGGAAAACGGA
This sequence comes from Strongylocentrotus droebachiensis, assembly GCA_035222895.1. Lineage (NCBI taxonomy): Eukaryota > Metazoa > Echinodermata > Echinoidea > Camarodonta > Strongylocentrotidae > Strongylocentrotus > Strongylocentrotus droebachiensis. Next base: position 65,580 of record JAVYIG010008419.1, read on the forward strand.
AAGAGGAGAGCTAAACGGAAACAAAAAAGAGGAAGAAGAAAAGAAAAGGGTGAAAAGAAGGGAAGATCAGTTGCTATTAATCCCGCCAACAACGTGCAGAGCGGGGTGGGGGCCGAAAGGCCCTTGCCCCCCCCCCCCCCCGTCAACCTAAAAGAGAGAAAAGGAAGGGAATGGAAAGGTAAAGAGGAGAGAAATGGAAAGAAAAAAAAAGAGAAAGAAGAAAGGTAGGGGAGATCAGTTGCGATATTTCCCCCCGCCAGCAAGGTGTAATGGATGAGGGGGGGGGGGGGCACTGGTGTAATGATAGGGGGGGCGGGGGCGGCTTGGGGAAAATAAAATTCAAACGTGGTTAATTTCTAGTTCCACAACGGTGGTTTTCAAATAATGCTAAAATGACATAATTTTTCCGAGATTTGTCCTCACTTTTTAGTAAATTACCTATACTTTTGTATGCATTTGTTGGAAAATGACAAATTCCTAAATTTACAGCCAGGCAATAAATATGCTTCTTGAGATGCCTACATGTCAGGGCCCGCGGAACTGCGGGGATTGGGAGCCTCGAGCTCCCCCACACCCCCCCCCCCCCCCACTTAAAGAAAAGAAAGAGAGCAAGAAAGAAAGAATGGTTAACTGCAAGTGGCACAAAATAAAGAGGTATCAAAATATGCTCATCTGATAAGGCGGGCCCTTAGATGCTCATCTGACGGTAATTTATTTCCTTAAACCCCTGAGCTTCCGGGGGCTGGCCCCAAAAACGAAAACAAAAAAAATAAGAGAGAGGAGAGAAAAGGAAGAGGACGTAGGAAGAAAAAAGAGCAGACAAAGAAGATTTTTGAAGGATTAAAATAAGAGTCGAGAACGGTACAACGAATCGTCTTCTCTCTCTAATAATTTAATGAAACGTCAAAGCTTCCGCGCTTCTTGGAGGAGGGAGGGGGAAGCTCACCCCTCCCTGTACCCACCCCCTATAACGTCACATCATAATTTCAATTTGGCCCCCCCCCTAAGAAATCCTGGATCCGCGCCTGAATGACGTCACAGACTCATGAGTGATCGAGTTGCCAATTTGTCTTGTAATTTTCAAAGTTTTTCATGTCATTAAAAATTCAAAACTTTCTTATTAATTAGCCACATGGCCCCGAATATATGTAGAAAATATTTATTGAAAACGTACATTTCTGAACAAATAAAGAAAAAAGGAGTGCTCCAATAATGTACGCGACCCATCATTCTTCCCCCTCCCCCCCCCCCCCAAAAAAAAATCAGTACGACCACGCTGCGCCATTCGGTCCACCCTCCCTGCAGTATTCCCTTAATTGGTACGAGTAAACAGCGGGGGCTAGGGTACGTCGCCGTCCCCACAAAAAAAAAAAAAACACAAAGAAAATGCAATAAATTATCAATAATTCATTGCATTTGGCCTCGACCCCTAAGATAAACAAATCCTCTATGTGGGCATATGCCTTGAACCATAATGCATAGCCCTACATAGTTCCTATTTAACTAACATCTACATTATTATAAGAACAGTTTCATTCTCAAATCGAATGAACACTTATACAGATAATGTGATATATGTTTTGTTCTTATATATAAGTACACATCATATTCATACCTAATATGGTGATTCGTTATACCTTAACTCTAAATTAGACCTTCATTGTATAGACAATCTCATCTAAACGCGCTAATCTATTATCCTCTCAGATTTAGAAATAATAATACTAACATAGAAATATGTTGTATTCCTCCAGCACACAACACATACATAATCTCAGGTGTAAATATCGTTTTAGGAAAACGAGCTTATCAATGACTGCAATCTGCATGTGATTCACCTATAATTATTGCACTATTATTATGCTTCGACTAGCCATATGACATATACATAGAAATATAAAGGAATACTCATAAACTATATCCAAGAACCCACTATTATAATTATTATTATTATATACAAGACAAGAAATATAGACTAAAGAATATTGATTGTCTCTAAGAAATTTGATAACTTTCACTTATGCAATATACAGCAATACATGTTGTATTATAAGCCAATCAACATCCAAACATCAACCTTTAAATACAATTAGGCCTATGGAATATTATGAGCAGGTTTATTCGATTGAAAACTACCAAATAATAATGGTCTGGTCAGACAATCCCTTGTGCCAAGCAAATGCTAACTCTTCACAGTGTTTCCAACTTCTAATCTGAGCTCTTAATTTAAGCAAACATTGCTCCTATCACTAATCCCCCTGTCCTAGCCCAATGGAGCGTGTTGCTCAACAACACACCATGACAGAAAGGGAGAGAATGAGAGAGTGTGTGTGTGTTCCCCTACCACGAATGAGGGTTGACCTCTGTACAGATTGACACAAGAGAGATAAGGGAGCTGGAAGAGGGGGAGAAAAATACTCTGTTGTTCCAACACTATGTATCTACACTGGATCATACACATTATCACAATGGCACTGTTGCATAGTATATCACCTAATTTGCAATTATAGTAGGTTCTGAATGATAGATTGTAAATCAGGAAACTACCATCCATGATATTGGACTTACCTTTTCTTTATCAACCCTAGACTAGCTTTATAGTATTTACATACTCCAATACTAGGTGGAGGATAAACGTTTATATAGCAGTTAGGTATACTCGTTTATAATTTGACATACTATTCTTTGCATCAGAAAGTTCCAACCTCAATAGCCTAAGTACTCTTACAATTCTTTTCTGACATAGAAATCAAAGTCAATACTTTTAAAAACGGTCAAAGTACCACGTGCGTCGATCACCACGTGCCCGGCACATTTTTGCTTGTCTGCGCTGCATGCACCCACCCCCTGTCCAAACACACACATACAAGGTATCTGATTGGTCGATCAATTCCAGACGCATGCGCAGTAAACAGCATCCGTCTGGAAATGGGCACACGTGTGCTAATAAACTAGCAGGCGTGTGCTATAACACCTTGCACACGTCTGCTAAATAACAGGCGGTGATTGGTCAATTTAGCAGACGTGTGCCGCGTTCTATACGTCTGGGGCATGTGAATAAAGTCTCCAACGGCTTTCCATACCCGTTAGACACGACGCGTCAGCAATTAATGACGTCTCGTAAACATATGTATTATGCCCGTTAGACACGACGCGTCAGCAACTAATGACGTCTCGTAAACGTACGTATATATGCCCGTTAGACACGCGATATCATTTGACGTAGGACTGCATAAGTGATTGCAGCGGTCTTCGACGCCGCATGAACGAGTGACAGCGTAGAAAAATATATTGCTAACTGAAGCACAATGAATTAAATAACAGTGGTATGGACTAAAACCCCTTATAATCTTGCTTGATTAGCGGAGTTATAAGAACGTAACAGAAATTAACAACCCATGTACACGTGGAAGTACATGTATATACAGCAATACATCGGCATTTTACAGGTATCCTCATAATAATGTCTGATCGGCTTCTCAACGTTATTGTGATTATCTCTCTGGTCAAGAGGGCAAATCAACGATTCCTACTTACCTGGATAATAGTCATCCGTCTGATTCATATTGACGCATCTGGCTGCAGCAATGTCATCCCTTGAACATTGGTCAGGTTTACCCCATGGATCATGTATGCATTCATATATCTTGTTGTGGTCATAACCATATGAGGAATCGAGACAATAATCCAAGTAGAACCAGATTGGACCGTTTGACGTGTATTTCCCATCGAAGTTGTCTAATCTACCGCTCATCGTTAAATCCGTATGACCGAGCTGGCGACAAAGTAACTAATGTAAAGTTAGAAACAAAATGATATGCTTTATCATAAAATACAATGAATGAATCAGAAATATTATATGGACATTTGCAACTTTAAAATTGACATTTCTTTGCATATCACCAATCTTTTATGGAACTCTCATGATTGAAAAATACCGAATTATCGAATTATTCACATTATTTGCACTAAAATGTTGTACAAGGTGAACGATATAAACATTCAAATAAGAAAGTTATGGCTACTTTTGTCTTTTCATAACAGTAATACATTTCCCTCCAAATTTAAATTTCTCTTATGAAACAACATATCAAGCTCGAATGTAACTGCACTCGGGAAATTCAAAACTCGTTGGAGAATTATTGTATTGTATTGAACATAGTTTACATAGTTTACATAGTTTACATTCTTAATTACAAAAAAGGAGCCTCATTTCCTTGACCAAAGCAATAAACTTACCTCGTAAACGTAATGCTCATAGGTGCAAATTGGACCCCATATTCCATCATGATATATCTCAATGACTCCATAATTTCTATTGATCACTCCGTTCTCATCTCTAAACCTCACGGGGTGGTTTGCTACACTCTCTGTAGAATTTAAATATATGAAATAATTATGAAAAGAATGGTTCTAAATAAACCCTCTCATTCCTCAAAAAAGCCTTTCAGTACTTAAAAGGAAACCTCGCCCCAAGAAATAACTTTACTTATTCTGAGAGATTTATTATATTCTTGCCCATTAATCTACAAGATTCCTCACCGAAGTGGTGAGCATTATGATGTACAGTTTCATGGGCATCGCCATTTTCTTGATAACGTACTATGCGAAGTCGCTAATGAAGTAAAATTATTCAAATCTATGGATGCTTCCTTCCCAGGTGTGTCTGGTGATGAAGCACTTCATTCACCTGCTATTATCCTTTGTACTACAATTGCCAGAACGCAAATTGCATAAATAATGTGGTGCTCTTCTGGGGTGAAGGTTTCTCATACTGATGACATAGATTTGTCAATTGCATGCTATATTATAATATTTTTTAATGAATTAGTTACAATTGCCCCCCTGTTATACATATTTCACCAAATATAATTTCGATTTTCTCAGCGATGATTTTTCCTCATTGAAAAGTAAAGGTTTTGTTATTGATTGAAAAAGTCTTTCCAACTAAAGCTTGGTTCATGATACATGTACAACTTTAACTGGTACGTCACATTTTCAAGAAAATGTCTGCGCCCATGTTACGCTAAAAGGCATCAGATCATGCCAAGAATATCTTCAGTACATCAAAAGGCAGGAATACATCTCATTTTTCAGAATACGTAGGCCTACTCTTGTTCTTTGGGATGAGATTTCCTTTAACCACGTATACACGACTTTGGAACGGATAATAGGAAGTTTGCGATTTCCTCTGTATAGTAATGGAATGTCAAGTCTTTCTGTCTGCAGCCAGTCTTGATGCATCTGTCCGCTTTGGTATGGATCTTGCCTTGCAGTCCTCTGAGATGCAGTCAAGCCATCTTTGGGGTGGACGGCTTCTGGGTCGATTTCCTGTAACATTTCCTTCAACAGAAATTTGGGGGTATTTTGTGGGTTTCATCCTTAGGACGTGGCCAAAATAGTTGAGTCTTTTAGAATAGACTTTGTCCATAACATCTTGATCGAGGTTGAGGGATTCTTTGATGTGTGTGTTTCGGATCTTGTCTAGTCTTGGCACCCCCATTATGCGACGAAGGCATACCATTTCAAACACTTGAAGCCTGTTGCTGTCTTATTTTCTAACTGTCCAGGATTCTGCCCCATAAAGCAGTATTGAGAGGATGAGTGATTGATACAGTTGCATTTTCGTATGGCTGCTAATGCTTTTTGATGTCCATATGTTATTTAGCCTTTGGAAAGCTGCCCCTGCTTTCCTGATACGATTCTTAATGTCGCTTGAACCAGTGAGCCGTTTTCTGCTATCCCCCCCCCCCCCAGGTACACAAAATCTTCCACCTGTTTTAGCCTGTCGTTGGCTATATGTCAATGTTGAGGTTGCACTTGCTTTTGCTAATAACTTGCACTTCTGTCTTTGCTAAGTTCACCTTGAGACCAATGTCACAGCTTGCCTTGTAGACTTTATTAACAAATGTCTGCAGTTCCTCTGGAGTCTCGGCTATCAAGACCAGGCGTGCCGGAAGCATTTTGGGATTGGGAGGGGGGGGGGGGCAAACATTCCAGGGGGCTCACCTTCCAGATGCAGTGGCGTAATGAGCAAAAACGTTTGGAAGGGGGGGGGCAGAAGAAAAATCTGCATCACCACCACTCTTACACGTTACATGCAGGCCCCGCGGAACGTTTTCCAAGTGGAGTATTAACGATCAGGTAGAGCGTAATTGGCGTGGGGTCCAGGGGCTGAGCCCCCGGAAGCTCAGGGGTTTTAGGCATTAAATTACGGTCAGATAAGCATAGTTAGATACCTTATTTCTGACACTGGCAGGTCACAAATTATCGGGGAGTTCAAGGGGCAGAGCCCCCGGAAGCTCAGGGGTTGTAGGTATTTATTTATACGCTTAGATGAGCATCCAGGGGCCCTCTTTAAGGCCATGGATGTGGTCCAGGGGGCAGACATCCCTGAAGCTCAGAGGTTTTAGATATTTAACTACGGTCAGATGAGCGTCCAGGGGCCCGCCTTAGGGCTCTTGGTGGGGTCCAGGGGGCAGAGCCCCTGGAAGCTTAGGGGTTTTAGGTATTTAAATACGGTCAGATGAGCATTCAGGGGCCATCTTTACTCCTTTACTCCTTTTTTATTTAGAGTGGGGGGGCGTTTTTTTTGGGGGGGGGGGGGGGGGGGGCAAGTGCCCCCCCCCCACTTCCGGCGCCTATGATCAAGACGACGTCATCTGCAAAACGTAAGTTGTTTATGCAGGTTCCTTGAATTTTTCCTCCTATTTGGACTATTTTGACTATTTGGACCATTGCCATGGTCATAACTAGCTCGAGGAGTGTATTGCAAAGTTATGGGGAGATGGCACACCCCTGCCTGACTCCAACGGTTGTCTTGAACCACTCTGTCAGCTCTCCATTTACTCTGACCGCACTCTGGGATTGTTCATACAGTGCTTGTATCAGTCGTATCAGCTTGCTAGGATAGCCAAAACATCCCATCGCCTTCCACAGGCCCTTCTGCCATACCGAGACAAAAGCCTTTTGAAAGTCGATATAGCAGCAGTACAGGCTTCTGTTCTTTTTCAGGTATTTCTGAGCTAATTGTCTTAGCGTGAATATTTGGTCTGAATCCTGCCTTGGATTCAGAGAGGATTTTTTCTGTTCTTTTGAGAATTCTCCTTTGTAGTATTGTTGTCAGTACTTTTCCTGAATGGGACACCAGACTGATACCTCTGTAGTTCCCACAGTCTAGTTTATCTTTCTTCTTCAAAGATTGGGGTTATTATTGCTCTTCCCCATTCCTCCGGGAATTTCTCAGACTCTCATATTTTGTTGCAGAGATAGTGAAAGTTGTCTGTTCCTGTTTCTCCAACTGCTTTGATTTCTTCGGAAGTGACTGTATCAAATCCTGGTGCCTTATCCTCACTAAGTTTTTTATTTTATTGCACTCCTTCAGTATGTTTGGCTCTGGGTCATCTGAAGAGCTGTTGGGTAGACTGATTGCTACTGTGTCGTTTTGGGGGTTGTGTTCATTATATAGTTCGTCGTAGTTTTCTTTCCATCTCTTCTTTACTTCTGATTTTTCTGTTAGAGTTCTTCCTGTTTTACTCTTAACTGATTTCATTCTCTTTTATGCTGATTGTGTGATTTTCTTAATTGTTGCGTAGACCTCCTATGAATTAGCAGCTTGGTGTGCACTTTCTACTCTGGCTGCCCCTAGTCTTCCTCTTTATCTCTCTATTCAGAAAGTTGTACATTGGTTTCAGTGAAGGGTCGTTTTGTTTGGCTTGTTTGATTTTGCTGCGTTCTTCGCTAAGATCTAGCACTTCTTGTGAGATCCATGCTTCCTGCGGTCTATTCTTTTTCATTCCCAGCACATCCTTTGCTGTGCTATTAAATGCTTGCTTGATCTTTTCCCAGATGCTATCTATGTCTAGGTGGGTTTCAGAGTGATCAAGCAGAGGTCTGAACTTCCCTCCGATTATGGCCTGGTAGCTTTTTGATGTAGTTTCATCTTTCAGTTTTGGCACATCATATCTCTTCATTGTGTTCTGTTTGGGTTTAGTTTTGAATCGTAGCTTGAAATTGCAGATAACCAGTTGGTGATCTGAGGCCACATCAGCACTTGGAAAACTTCTAGCGCATTGGATGCTTGATTTCCATTTGTTGTTCATAATGACAAATTCTATCTTGTTTTTGGTCTCCCATCCGGCGACTCCCGTGTCCATTCACGACTTGCCTTCTTCTGTTTGAACATGTTATTTGCGATAGCAAGATTGTTGGCCATGCAAAAGTTCAAAAGCTTTTCTCCTCTGTTGTTCATTTCTCCGTATCCATGATGTCCAATGACATTCTTCCAAGTGTCCCAGTCTCTCCCTACTTTAGCGTTTAAATCACCTTGCACTATCAGTATGTCCTTGTTAGGAGTGTCATCTATTGTTTATTGAAGCTGGTCATAAAATGTGTCTATCACTTCCTCTCTGTCTGTCATGTTCGGTGCATACACCTCTATTATTGTTAAGGCTCCAGCCTGTGTTTGGAATCTGGCTGAGATCAGTCTAGGGGATATGGTGTTATATCCCAGGAGTGCTTTTTGTGCTCGTTTGTTGAGGATCAGAGCGACGCCTCTCCTGTGTACATATCTTCCTCGCTAGCACACAGTACTTTGTATCCTCCTTCAGTGAAATCTCCTGATTCTTTCCAGTGAATCTCTGAGAGTCCAATAACTTCCCACTTTAATTTTTCCACTTGATTCAGTACAATGTCTAGTTTTCCATCTTGATTTTATAGAGTACGCATATTCCATTTGCCAATACCTATCAGTTTTTTTGCTGTTAGTAGCGCCGTTTTTTCTTTGGGTTATCAACATGATCTCTTCCAACTGGGTTTGGAGATGATGCATCATCATGCACTGCAGTTTGCAGGCCCGTCGGTTGAAATGGCTGGTTAGTGGTATCAGGGGCTTTAATCCTGGTGCTATTTAGGCTTTCCATCATTCATGCAATTTTGCTCATCTAGTTACACTAGGCGGATGAGACACTCCTCTCCTAGCCATCCTGGTCTGTCCGCCACCAAATGAACAAGTCAGATGGCTCACAACCCCTACCAGCTTGAAGGTAGACCAGGACGTTTACCTTGATCCTCATAAGTTGGTCCTTCCCTCACACTGCATGTGTAGTGCTACCGGGAAGGGTCCCCCCTTGCGTTCCATAATAAAATGGGAGGGTCAAGATTTATAGGAGCTGTTGGTCGTAAAGGTGGAATATTCTGTTTTTACCCCAATTTATGGAATGATTTTGACAATGATTTATTCCTAATAGATCTAGATAATAGTATACATTCTCAGTCTCAGATGTTATTGAATAATAATTGGCGAGTGTTTGTTTTGCGTGACTGCTAAAGCATGTGTATGCTACTATGTTTATCAATTAGGAGACCTACGTCCTTAAGTCATAACTGACAGTCATAAGGATTAATGCCTCACAAAAGATTACTAAAATAGCTGATCGACACGGTTTTGATCCTGGGGCCTCACAGTTACGACGCCATTGCTTTGCCACTGAATCATTACTGTACGCAGCGGGGGCTATGGTTGGGTGTAGCCCCCCCCCCCAATAGAATTAAAAAAAGAAAATGCAATAAATTATCAATAATTCATTGCATTTTCTCCCGGTCCCCAATAGGAAAAATCCTCTGTACGGCCATGCATCATGGTTCAAGGCATGGCCACACAGAGGATTTTTTTTTCTGTAGGGGACCAGGGGAAAATGCAATGAATTATTGATAATTTATTGCAGTTTCTTGTTTTTATTTTGTGTGGGGGCTGCCCCCCAACCCTAGCCCCTGCTGCGTACAGTAATGATTCAGTGGCAAAAATAAACATTTCTGGAGAATGTGACATATTAAAGCTTACATCTAACAGTATTCAGCAAAGGCCCTAATTCAAACAGTCCACCTTTCATTCTGGATTTACGAAAAACACTAACAACAAAACATTTACAAGGGGTATAAATAATTTAGTTTTCAAAGAAAAGCGCGTAATTACCAAACAATAAATGATTTAACCGAGAAAATAATAGGAACAATATTATTATAGGCGACTCTTAAAATATGCTCATCAGCTCGTGAGCTATACCCTTGTATCCCACTAAAGGCAATTCAATATTATACAAGTATCTTTGCATGAAACACATTTTGCTTGATATGCGTATAACTTCTTGAATAATATTTGTATCAATGTTGTAAAGAATAGAATTATATATTTACACGGTAGTACACTGGATAATCAAAGAATGTTTACCGTATGGAGAACAGAGAGCACTGACTTCATCACGCTCCTGTCGGGTTGAATTAGGTCCGCTCAACTCTAGTATGGAGCAATCAGTTATCTTCATATCATTTTCACCACATGATAAATCGTCTATAAGAATTGGACGCGAAGAACGAGCAAATTCACTCCCGTAGTAGTAAAATGCACCTGCATATCCAAGATGGCGACAAACTGTATCACGGTCTTTAGGGGAATAGTATCCAGCAGCTACGTAGCCCCACTCGCCTTTAAGAAAGACTTCTAGACGACCTTGCTCAGTGAAATTACTCCCAACCATTCGTAGGTCAAAGTCTAAAACGAAAGAATTATGAACACATACAAAAAAAAAGGCAAGAATCAATATCAAATCATCAAGTAAGAATCTTCTATCTATATAATTATCAAGGTATTTTCTACCAGTTCCGAGGTTGATCGCAACATTTTTCCTCACATCTCTGTTTCTGCCATCCTAGTACACTCTTGTAGTGTCATTCCACTCCATGTCTTAATGTTCCTCTCCCAATTAGTTCTTGGTTTCCTTCTTGATCTGATAAGGTAAGGGTACTTAGGATCCTCACATAAGCCATATTTCAAGCATAAGTACCAAATGAAATTTGGGGCTGAAATGTAGAAGTATCGCAGGAGTTGTCAGAACTATCGATAAGGATAAACTGAATGTAACGATAACTATAACAGTGGTCACATCAGGTTGATAAATAGTTGGGATTCTGTCTATCGGGGGGGGGGGGGGCACCGGCTTTCTTCTGACCTAACGCCACATCGAGGGTGTAACGTTTTGGCTGTCAGAAATAATTACTAAGGTCTGTTTTCAAATAGTCGGTGGCCAAGAGATCTCAACAAGAGGACAGTCAAATGATATCATTTTAAGAATCGCCGGCCGACCTGATGAGACGAATTGGTGTTAAGGCATACCCTCTCGGTTAATTGGGTCCCAGATTGGTGTCCTTTCGTGAAAATCAGGCTGAGGTCGAATATTGAAAACCAAGTCTGACTGCATGACTGCATGTCAGCAAAACATCAATTTCATCTGTGGTGGCATATTATGCTGTCCGACTTTGCCAATAATAATTTGTGCTATACATTAAGATGTCGAAAAAGCTTTGTAATAAATAGTAGAGTCTCAATGAGGAGGCCTACTTAGTAAGAATGTATGATGTAGAACATCCATGACGGTAAGATTAGTTCAGTTGACACCTATACTGTATAGGACTAACTTGATGTAGATTCAAATCTTTCATTTCCTCATGGATCCGTCAATAAGAGAAAGACTTTAAAGTCCGAAAAGCTATCCTGGGAAGCACTGAATAAGCTTTCAGAAATGAAAATCTGATTCTCTGGGGCTCCAAAGGATTCTTAATCTCGAGTCACCATATATGATAAATACAGATTTATAAAAGAAGCAAACATCAATATCAGCCAGATTTAGAGAAAACCACCTCCGTACCAGTGGACACTTCCTGAGATACCAAAGTAAAATAATTTCGCAACTGCTCTTATGGGACCCCATTAAGGCACGAGAGATTGCCCGATAATGACTTACATAGATCATTTAGAGAAAGACACTGGTTTAGCAAATAACTCACAAAGATATACGAAAATAGAACTGATTGAGAAAGACTGTCAAGTCCGTATTAGTATGCTCGTCCTTGTAGCAGTAGGATTTGATAAACAACTGAGTTTGATATTAAAAAGACGTTTTGGTTTAACACAGTCATGCAAGATACTCACCTATTGGTGGTCCGCAGAAAACTTGTGCTATGTGATCAGGGTTACATTGGACATCATTTGACTTTACTGTATACACACAATCTCCTATCTGCTCTTCAGTTCCGTTACAGTGATAGTCCAAGTAAAAAATGGTTCCAGATAATGGTCCAAGTGAAACTGGCTTTTCACTTCGTCCATACTGGTATCCTAGCTGTCGACAGGTCACATTTGCTTCTTTATCACTCCAATCAGGATCACATATTAAACCAGCTTCAGATCTATTTCGGTATTGAACCACACCTTCATAGCTGCTAGATCCACTTAGGAGTCTCACAACGGCCGAAGGTTCTGTATTGTGAAATAAGATTTTAATAGCAAAGGTCGTTTAACATAGGACTCAGATGCTAAGTAGTCTTAATTAGCATAAAACTATCATATTAATAATGACCTACCATTACACACAACGCCTGCACCATAGTTAAGGTTGGCATCACAGTTTTGGTTGTTGGCCCATCCTAAAGATTCACAATCGGCTAAATGGGTCTCAACTCCTTGACATTTCATGTCGTCCAGTAGAAACGGTCCATCGCCTCCCTCAAATATTATTGTGTTCCTTGCTCCGAGAGGGAATCCAAGTTCTCTACATGCGACATGGGCATCCTCAATGGTCCAATTGGTAGAACAGATTCTACCCCATTCACCCCCAATGTAAACTTCAACGCGACCTTCATCGTCAAAATCGCCGTCTACAAGTCGGGTAACTGTAATTCAAGATGAGAAAGAAAAGAATGAGAGAAAAGAAAAGAGCTGTCTCGTAAAACAGACGGATGGTAAATAAAATGTATTTGAACAGACCTCGTGTTTTCATGAGGAATATTTTCTTTGATGGTTTTACGATCAAGAAACTTCGTGTCAGTGTACTTTACAAGGTAATGGATCTCTAGATGAAATATATGCTAGCGTTCTCATTATAAGGTATTAACACTCGAAAAGACTATTGGCATGCTTTCCGTGATTCAAACTGAATAGAAAGTTACACTCAATTTCTTCTCACAAAATTATACAATGTGTTTAAAAAACTAATCAATACTCTTTACATCGGAAAGTATGAGAATTCAAGAAAAATGAAGTTTGTGATGAGAATGTCAGGGACAAATAGAAACAACAAATACTTTTCCCATACTTTTAATGGACGCATTTGTTAGCATTCATTTCGATGACGATCAAAATATCACGTTGTATTGGCTGAGCAACAAAAGGTTTAGAGCAAACATCTCCCGATGAACCACTCGTGTGCTAAAAACCATATCTGTATTTTAAGTTATTTTTATAGCCCGAATTATTATCATAGACAATGAAATTCCATTTTGTTTAAATGTAATTCCGTTAAAAATTGTGTTATTTATAGCTTAAAACGGATTCAAAACCATCACGTGTGAGTGAATATTTTAGTGTTGTCCCACATACTGATATATGTGTTATAACGAAACATGCAAAATCAATGCCGGACTTTTCCCCTTAAAAAGCTAATTTCTTAGACTGAAATTGAATTTTGCTATAAGAATCCCGTAAATAAAGATATAACTGATGTTCCTATACCTCAGAATTTTTCTCACAATTGTTAAATTAATTAATATTAATTATATGATGCCATTAATTGTCATTGAAAAATGATGGCTAAGCCTAAGGAAAAACACAAGTTATTGAATAATGTTAGGAAGTTCAATCTAAGGCCCGACATATCCAACTTTTGGGCAAAAAAGGGGGTTGGGGTTGGGGTTGAGATGGAGAAAAATGGAGAGAGTTAAAGGGGAAAGGGCATGCGACCCCCCTCCCCCGATTCAATTAGAATTGGATACATAATATTTTTTGTTTTAATATTTTATTTTTTTTTAAATTTTAAATACACATATTGATCCGATTGTCTCATTTTCGCTCGCGTGAACATTGCCAGCACAAACCAGTGACCTCTACCTCCTGAATGGATCATCGCACATTCCCATTCACTATACTTTACGTACTAAAAGGCTGTAATGTCTGACCGTTCATGAATATTCATGTTTTTGCTAAACTCGGCAAAATGTTTGTTTTTACTAAATGGAAAAATTACGGTGGGGTGTTGGATGAAATGGACAAAATGAAATAGGACAGAAGTGATCTATGATAATTCATGCGTTTTGTGTTTCGTGTGCTCGACCTATAATCTTCAAATCGCTTGGTAAACCGAGTCCAAAGTTAGACTTGTTTCACATGTGTATTATAGGCAATGGCGAGCTTGCAACCTATTTTGAAAAATTACGGTGGGTGAACTTTCAAAAGTCAATGATACATGAGGGCTCAAATGAAAGAGCTAGTGATAACGTACGTCGGGGTGGATGTGCTTTTCGTTTAAACAAAAAATGAATTTTTAACGATTTTTTTGAAAAACGTCCCTAGGCTAACATGTTGGGCTGCTGACGCTGACCATGCTCTGACGATAGGGGGCGTCGTGAAATGAGACTAAACGGAGCCATAAATTATGTAATTATTGATGTTTGCCATGTGGCTCCCACTCCCCCTCCTACAAAGGTTAAAGGGAGGGATAAGGGTTTTCACCACCTACCCTTCCCCTCCAAAAAATATATAAAACAATAATGATAAATAACAAAAATCCTTTTTTTTTTTAAAGAAATTAATAATTTAACACAAATATTGTACTTAAAAGAAAAAATAAACAAAATGAAAACCAAATACCTACTTCTATTTGGGCATGCAAAAAGAGCCAAGCGTGAGGATGATGCCGCCCTATCCATCTTGCAATCCTATGTATAGTTGTTCCATCCTTAATTCTTACAATATTACAATGTACAAGTACTCATAATTATCAACCAGAACACACATTTTGAAATGAAAAGTCACAGAAGCAATTTACAGTTTTGTTTTATTTTTATCTCATTTAATATTGTTTACTCATTTGTTTTTATTTATTTCTTTTCATGCATATTTATTACATTGCTGCCTGAGGATTCAGCTCCGGCAGAGAGATCGATCAAGAGAGCAAGCAAAATGACAAGTCATCAAAACATTCCTGGAAAACAAAGATCTTTCCAATCTAATCACTATTTTGAAGAAGTATAAAGTTAATCATTAATATCAATCAATATACCTATTGTATGAATATTTTGTTTTTTATTTACTGGTCAATGGATGAAATATATTTCAGATGACATTTGATGTAGTCTGTCATGTTTCAATGAGTATAGAGGTTAGTAACTCTAATATCATACGGATGTTACTCGGACATGATGTCCATGTAACATTGGTAACTCAAGGTGTTGAGGTGAATATAGACCATAAATCTTGCAAATCCACAGAAATCCACAGGAGTATTGGAAAATTTTGAGTGGTAACTCTGGAAAGCGAAACAATAATATGGTCTCGCTGAATGATTTTCTACATCACTTTCGTAATCTGAATGTTGCTCAAGATGAAACAGGTGCACTACACCAAACTGAAATGGTGACAGACTTGGTCATAAATGATGATTTGAATGCTCCTATCACTGTTGAGGAGGTTATTTTGATGATTAAGAAATTGAAAAACAATAAGGCATGCGGTATTGATCAAATTAGAAATGAATTTTTGAAACATGCAACCGCTAAAGTTCTGGAAGTGATAACAATTGTTTTTAATATAGTTCTAGAAAGTGGAATAGTGCCTCATGATTGGTGTGTTGGTTTGATTGTTCCAATATTCAAAAACAAAGGGTTGGAGAAAGATCCAGACAACTATCGTGGTATTACCCTTTTAAGCTGTATAGGAAAGTTGTTCACTTCAATATTAAATCATAGAATTACTTTATATTTTGAAAGTGAATCTGTACTTGGAGAAGAACAGGCAGGTTTTCGTGAAGGTTATTCCACAATGGATCATGCATTTGTGTTGAAATCTTTACTGGATATTTATTTGTCAAAGGGAAGGAGGATTTATTGCGCCTTTGTGGATTTTAGAAAAGCCTTTGATATGATAGATCGAGCATCCCTTTGGTATAAATTATTATTGTCAGGAGTAAACGGCAAGGTATTTAGAGCCATTAAGAATATGTATGCCTCTGCTAAGTCGTGTGTTACGACATGTGGTCAAACCTCTGAAACATTTGCTTGTAATATTGGGGTAAGGCAGGGTGATAATTTATCCCCCTTACTTTTCGCAATTTATCTTAATGATTTTGTTGGATATATCAGAACCAAATTTAAAGGTTTACAGTATTTATATGATAAAGTGTGTTCTGATGTTCTTGATAAAATTACTGATGAAGACTTGTTTATTAATTTACATTCATTGCTATATGCAGATGATACAATTATCTTGGCAGAAAACCCAGAGGAACTCCAAACGGCTTTGGATGCTCTGTCTAACTACTGTGAGAAATGGAAATTGCGTGTGAATACTGAAAAAACAAAGATAATGATATTCTCTAGAGGAAAGGTACGCAAGTACCCAGTTTTTAAGTATGGGAACGGTATTATCAATGTGGTACATGATTTTGTGTATCTTGGGGTTAAATTTAATTACAATGGTAATTTTAAAAAGGCAATATCAAAACAGGTGATTCAGGCAAGAAAAGCCTCATTTGCAATGACCTTAAAGGTGCAAAGGTTAAGATTATCATTGGATATACAGTGTGAGTTATTTGATCAGTTAATCCTGCCAATACTGTTATATGGCTGTGAGGTGTGGGGTTTTGAGGATTTAAGCCAGATTGAAATTTTTCATCGCAAATTCTTAAGGGCCATACTGAATGTCAATAAATATACACCTGACTGTATGATTTATGGTGAGACAGGCCGTACTAAAATTGATGTTCAGGTTAAATGTAGAATGGTAGGTTTTTGGCTAAAAGTAGTCAAAGGAAGTCATTGTAAATATACATTTAGATTCTATAATCTTTTAAAGTTACTTATGGAAAGAGGTTCCCAGTCTCAATTATCTAAATGGTTTTCATGTGTAGAGAATACATTAAATAATGCTGGGCTAGGAAATGTGTGGCAAATGCAAGGAGATGGATTCAGTAATACATGGATTCTTCATGCTCTTAAGCTCAGGTTGACTGACATGTCAAAGCAAGAAATTATGTCAAATTATCAAGAACGAAATTTTATTTGAAAAGTATCTGGTAAAGTTGAATAGAAGAGGTGCAATCACTTTGTGTCGATTCCGATGCAGGTCACACCGCTTACCAATTAATAATGGAAGGTTTGAAAATAATCCTGAAGAAAGTAAAATTGAATGTTCTTGTTGTAATTTAAAGGTTTTTGGAGATGAATTTCACTATATTTTTGTCTGCCCTTTTTTCAAGAAAGAAAGGCAGTTATACCTAGATAGACAGTTTGTTGTGAGTAACCCTAGCACATTTCACATGGACAAATTATTTAATAGATCTAGCATTAAACAATTAAGAAAACTCGTAAAATTCATAAGAGTAATAATACAATTCTTTTCGTTGGTTCCTAAGGCTGAAAGGCATGGTCCTATTTTTGTTAATAAAAGTGTAGTAACTCGTTGTGGTAGACAAACCAAACCACGTGATATTTTAGACTTATAACTTTAAACTGTATAGTGTATACTTAGTCTTTAGCTCATGTTTATTGTGTTTTAGAAATATAAAAATGTATGTATCATGTCTATGTATTTTATTATCATATTTTACTTTGTTTTAATATATCTTTCTGTATTGTGTTGTAAATATGTTGTGCTCTCATACCCCGGAAGTGGGTCGATAGAGTCAATAAAATCTTATCTTATCTTATCTTATCTTATCTGCAGGTTTCCTTTCATTTGTGTCATCATCTCATTTAATATGTTTCATGCATCAATTAATTGGCACATTTCTTAGAATGCAACCAAGATTTTCTATGCAAGAGAAAAGATAACCCTTTAGAAAAAAAACATGATATGAAAATCGCTAGTTCCTCATTTGTTTCATGTTTATAAGTTGATATAATGTTGCTGTGTTCAAGTTTTAAGTATTCTAAACTATTGCTCCCATCATCTTAATGTTTTCTACACCAAAAAAAAGTGGATTACAGACTGTAACAAAGTTTCAGATCAGAAAATAAATGAGCAAGTAAAAAAAGATGTCCTTGTAACGTTGGTATTTTGTTGTGTCTGTTTTTTCATTTCAAATGAAAGTGTGCAAAGGAATACACACAATT
The DNA here is from genome assembly GCA_035222895.1 of Strongylocentrotus droebachiensis. NCBI lineage: Eukaryota > Metazoa > Echinodermata > Echinoidea > Camarodonta > Strongylocentrotidae > Strongylocentrotus > Strongylocentrotus droebachiensis. The sequence goes on from JAVYIG010008419.1 coordinate 83,739, forward strand.
CCAATGGAATCTATTGTATGATTGGTGTTAGAAACAGGATATAACAATAAACAAATTATTCACCAACTCTGAATTTTTGAACCTTCATGTCACAATTTATGACCCAACCCGATGGAATGACCCTTATATTATAACTGGTCCGATAACTCCGATTTATTTCAAAATTGCGCCATTTTGTTTCTCTTATTTTTCTTTTTTCCGTACAAATGAACTTATTTCAAAGGTTGGATTGCCCTTTATCAACACATAAACACATATATGTTGTATACCAATCGGATATAGTCAAACTGCATCCAGAAGATATAAGCTCTAGAACAGTGCCTGGAAGAGGAAACTGATGGACTGAACATCCTGCGATAATCAGATCGTATGCCTGCAATTAAGGCATGCATATAGTGAATTAGTGATATACTTGAATCATATTCTGTGTTTATAGTGCTCCATGCATACATCTACGATATCCCAAAGCGTTTTGCAGAAATATCTCTAAGTACGTGATATAGCATTTAGAGCGGTACGTTCAGTGATATTATTACTGCATTTTATGATCAAAATGTTGAATAAATAACAAATTGAGGGCCACCATTTTATAATATCACTGTGGATGCAGATAAGCATTAATCCTACATACATTTATGGTGTCTATATAGATGATCGACAATCAAACGGGAGCTAACTGAAGCAAGCGGCTACTATTGACTAGGGTACTAAACACAGAGGAGAGTATACCAGTACATATACACGTTCGTGTCAGTGACAGATTCCCCATGGTACACATGCGACATCCGTCTATACTGCCAGAGTCGTGCATATAGATGCAGCTATATCGAAAACGGGGCACATACATGTATGCGCCTATATATACTTAGCATTGCACTGAATATAACCGCACAATATAATATTGAATCTACACTTACCTTGCCCGACTGTATTATTCTGTGCTACAGCATAATGAGAGACAAAGCATGTCCCTACAATGAGAGAATAATGCAATATATGAATGGCACTTATGGCAGACATATTTGTGTTATACCCCACACATCAGCACCCAGTACCCTAGACCGAATTTTCCGTCTCTTTCTTTCGTTAGACTCTTATTGGGGTAGGGTCGGCCGGTGTGACCGCGCCGTTTGTCCTACCAGTTTCGTTTGTCCGTCAGACATAATATGCGGGTTTTCTGCTCGCGCGGATCGTCCGTGACTCGCACGGATCGTCCGAGGGACGATCCGTGCGGTTTGCTATCCGCATATTCTGTCCCCCCCCCCCCATTGTTTTACGTGTATATTTGATAAAAGGAAGCAACTCGGCAAATCAATGTAGTTAGACTCATTGTAAATCATGTGGTTGACATTTTGTCTAGAAATTACATAATAATAACTCTACAATTTTTTTAAAGCAAATGGGCCAGTCCTTTTGAAAGTAGAAGTGAATATTTACTTTAAAACCTTTATTCTATGAAGGCATACTCGCATGTACTCGGCCCCCACAACTGTTGTAATCGATTATACTTTTGTACGTGGCTTCGTAATTCAACCAACTCACTACTATAGTATATACTCGTGATATAAGCCCCGCCCCGGCGTTTCGAGGTTTAATGAAGGAGTTAAATGGGAAATAAAAGTGATTAAAAATGGGGTTGAAAGTGAGTGGGGGAGGCTAGAGTATTTAAGATAAGGTAGAGCGTAGCACAAATTGGCGGATGCTCAGGGGGTAGGGGCATTTAATTACGGTCAGATGAGCATATTTTAATACCTTATTCATGACACTGGCAGGTCACTAATTGGCGTATGTTCCAAGGGGCGGAGCCCCCGGAAGCGCAGGGGTTTTAGGCATTAATATTAAGGTCAGATTAGCATCCAGGGGCCAGCCTTAGGTCCCAAGGTGGGGTCCAGGGGGCAGAGCCCCCGGAAGCTCAGGGGTATGGGCATATAATAACGGTCACATGAGCATACTTTCTTTTCTATTTCTTTCTATTTAATTCTCTTTAATATACTTTTCAAAAGTGTGTGTGTGGGGGGGGGGGGGGGGCTTGAGCCCCAAGCCCGTCGTTCCGCGGGACCTGACATGTAGGCCTCTAAATAGTAATAAATAAGGTAATAAATAAGGTTAGTTTATGTGGGTGTCACTCAGGCGCGGATATACGGGCCCGGGGCGACGGATCCGGAAAGGGCTAAAAGGGCTAAAATGACGAGTTAGAAGTGGACCCATCAGGGCACTCACTTATCCGTATCAGGGGGAAAATACACGGGGGCTCGGGGTGAATTAGCCCCCGAAATGCCCAAAAGAGCCCCCGAAAGTCATAAAAGTAGCCCCCGAAATTTTTTAAGTATTTCATTTCATTGAGCCCCCCCCAAAAAAAATTTTTTTGGTGGGGCTTAGATATCATTGAGTCCTTAGGGGGCTAAGATACCATTGAGCCCCAATATTTTAAGTGGGGCTCAAATATCATTGAGCCGCCCCCGATACTCCCCAATCATTATATTCTAGGCATGAAACTCATGTATACCTATAATCTACAGACTTACCATTCAAATATAAACATTTTATAAGGAGGATGGGGGGGGGGGGGGCTCAGACATCGGATCTCGCATATCATTGACCCAAAAAGTATATTTGGTGGATCTCGGATATCATTGAAACCCCAAAATATTTTGGCGGGACTCTGATATCATTGAGCACCCCCCCCCCATATTTTGGTGGTACTCAGATATCTTTGAGCCCCCCCCCCCCCCCATATGTTCGGATAACATCACGGAGCCCCCCGATATTTTTGTGGGGCTCGGATAACATCACGGAGCCCCCCGATATTTTTGAGGGGCTCGGATATCATTGAGCCCCCCCCCCAAAAAAAAAAAAAAAAATGTATATATATATATTTCGGCCGGGTTCGGTTATCATGAGCCCCCCCCCCCCCCCAATATTTTGTTCGTGCTGATGAGTTGAGGGAAGTGTATGCCGGAGATATTGACTTTGTAGCATTAACTCGGCAGCTAACAAGCCTCCAAGACGTGTATGACGATGAAAGGAAACCTATCAAATACATTAAAACAATCTGTGAGATTTTCAACAACAGTCCAATCTATAAGAGATCATTCTCAGAGGTGCACATCCTTCTTCCCATTTACCTTACCATCCCGGTTACAACGTCAACTTGCGAGAGAACATTCTCTGTCTTGAAAGGGATCAAAACTTATCTGATAAGTATAATGACCCAAAGAAAGCATAACCAAAGCTTAATATTACTCATATATAAATCTCGTACAGATAAACTGGCCCTAAAAAATATTGCCCAAAACTTTGTTTCCAGGAACACAAGAAGACAAAACTTCTTTGGCACATTTGTCTGAGGCTGCACGTGCACCTCAAAAGAAGAAAAGTCTGACATTTTCGCCGCGATGACATAGACGAGGAAAAAAGAATTTATTTCCAGGTGCAAATTTAAGACAAAGGAGGATCTCAGAATTATATTTTTGGGTGGTGCCACATTTCAGTTTTTAAATATGTCCGATTATAGGCATGTGTGACAATAAAAGTTTTGTTTTTCACGTTCTTGGGGTATTTTTTTTTTTCCAAAGGTGTTAAATGTGTGTTATTTTAACACCTAGTACTTTGTCTTATTTAATAAAAATAAACTGAATATCTTACAATTCAACGATTTCTTCAAGTAGGCCTACTTTTATTAATTTCTTCAACTGCTTAAAATTAAGGCTACAAATGCTTTGTTACTGTAGAGCCCGTAGTGTGAACAGGCTACTTAGTAATTCACATTTTATAGATTGGTGCACTTCATTATGCTTGATCATCCTCTCCTATCTGTTTGTTTCTATTCCTCTGTTAGTCATCCTTTATTTGCTACCTATGATATTTGAATATTCATTATTTCCTTTTATTATATAAATGAACATGTAAATACCTATATACCTATTATGCAAAATAAACCCTGGAGGTTTAAAGTTGTAAAGCCCAGGGGCAGTTCAACACACGCAATCATGAAATAAGGGTGTCTTCATCGAAGCGTCTCTGTAAGTTTAGAACCACGCCCTGTGCCTACCCGCTCAGGCAACTCTACATTCAGGGGCGTCGCTAAAGGGGGGGGGGGGGGGTGTGGGGTTGAAGTCGGTGGGATTTTTTATGTCGGTCGGCCAGCAATTTTTTCCCCTTCGAACTGTGACTTTTTATCGGACAAAGAAACATTTTTGAAAATTCAGACAATGATTTAGAGTCGGTACAATGAATCGTCTTCTTATTCTAATAATTTAATGAAACGTCGAAGCTCCCGCGCTTCGCGCGAGAGGGGGAAAACTGAACTCAGACAATTAGGGTTAAGAGTAGAGAACGGTATACAACAAATTGTATTCTTTCTATAATAATTTAATGAAACGTCTAAGCTTCCGCGCTTCGCGTGGGATGGGGAAACTGAATTCAGACAAGGATTAAGAGTTGAGAACGGTATAACAAATCGTCTTCTTTTCATAATAATTTAATGAAACGTCTTTAGCTACCGCGCTTCCCGCGGGAGGCCTTTCACCCATCCCCTACCCCACCTAGGGAGCACTTTGCGCGCTCTTTAAGTGATTCGCTTGCTCAATACCGCCCCTCCCTAAAATAAGATCCTAGCTACGCGCCTGCATTAAAATATATAGCTATATGATGCTTACTAAGTTGACGAAGTAATTTGTATATTTATGTCGTCGACGAAAATGACCATTTGCGCATAACAATTAAGCCTTCGGCCCCGGGTTTATAGGGTTAAATTTGTAGATATTGGGACATTTAATTGTGTCGGTAATTGGTGGCTTGTTTTGTCGGTAATCGTTGGCCTCTATAACCCCCCCCCCCCCCCCTCCCCACTGAAAAAGGTCTAGCGACGGCCCTGACGACACATCAGGCCTATACTTGCGTTTTGTGAGAGGCTCAAGTATCCGGGCCAGCTATTTATAGTTGAGTAAGTTTTGAAGAAAAACAAAACGAGTACTCGCTCTCCAATCGTATTGGTTATAGGGGAATTTCGAATGTCATCAAATGTGTTTTTTTTCCTTTTAACACAATGATTGTTTTGCGACTCAATTCAGGCCTGACTAAATATAATTTTTTTCGTAAGGCAACAGACAAGTAATTTAGTCATATACCTGATTAACATTTGAAGATTTCCTACACTAATGCCTGGCCGTGCGTAACATGTGCATTTTAAGCTCCAAACGCTTTCTCACATACACTGTCGCTCATATAGTTGGAATATTTTTGTTTTACCCCAATTTATGGAATTATTTTAAAAATAATTAAAAAATAATAGATCTAGATAGTAGTATACATTCTCAGATTTTATTGAATAATAATTTGACAAAGTGTGTTTTGCGTGACTGCTAAAGCATGTGTATGCTACTATGCTTATCAATTAGGGGACCTACGCCCTTAAGTCATAAATGACAGTAATGTGAAGTAATGCCCCACAAAAGGGCACATATATAGCACATCGACACGGTTTTGATCAGAGGCAAAGGCCTTTCTCCGAGATCCACATCTTGTTTGCAGGAAAATTGCAACTGATATCCCTTCTTTTCTTTTCTTCTTTTGTTTCTTTCCCTTTCCTTCCTTCTCTCTTGTTTTGCGGGGGGGGGGGGGGGGAGCAACAGCATGGGAGGCAAGGCCCTTTCGGCCCCCCCGATCTCCTTCTTTTCCTCTTTTTCTTTTCTTCTTCCTTTCTTCTTCTCTCTTCTTTCCCTTTCCCTTCTTTCCCTTCCTTCTATCTCTCTCTCTCTTTTTGTTTGCTGAGGGGCCAGGGGAGGGCAGGCGAAGGCCTTTCGCCCCCGATCCACACCGCGTTGGTGGGAAAAATCACAATTGATCTCCCGTACCTTTCTTTTCTTTCCC
>JAVYIG010008420.1:0-89608 GCA_035222895.1 Strongylocentrotus droebachiensis
AGTCTAGACCCTCTAGATTCATATATTTTTGTATTCATCATAGATCTAGACTAGACCTAGGTCTAGATCTTGAACTAGTCTACTCTTCGAGTAGGTCTAGGCCTAGGGTGTCTGAACGATTTTTCAATTTGGGATCGTTTTTCACCATTTTTGTTTGATATTTGAATACAAAATGTAGACCTCTAGATCTAGACTCTAACTTGTTAGGCCTAGAATCTAGATTAATACATTTAAAATTTCAAGCCTCAACGATGTTTCTATCAAAAGATACAGCCCCTCCCAAACGCTGCAATATTCATATCATTTTGGTCAGAATCGACGAAAAAGATGTAGCCTAGTTCTCTAGGTCTACACATACGCAGCCCAGAGTTATGTTGTTTTGCTAAATTTAGCCAAACAGCTGTATCGCGTGCGCGGTTTTCTTGTTCCTCTAAAGAGCTGGACTACAGTTTGGTATCTGTTGACACTAGACAGTGATGATCCTCTCAACATGTCAGATCACTTAGTAGTGACAGCAAGAAGATCCTCTAGAATCACATCCAGCAACCCGGATGCTTCAAGACCTCTTCAAGTTTCAAATCTTAGACGGGTGAAGGTGAAGTGGCATGCTGTCAATAGAGTTGCAGTCCATGAGTGTTACACATCCCCACTTGAAGTTTTTGCCAAGTCTCTCTTCCTGAGTGTTGCGAGCATTTCAGCCATCAATGCAGGAGAGGCAGAGGAGCTATTGTGTAAGCTGTGTGATGAGCTTCTTAAAAGGTCCCTTGATCTACCTCACACCTATCCAACGGGGAACAGGAAGGGAAAGCCGGAGTGGAACGAGAATGTTGCAAGATTATATGAAGCGTCAAAGCAAGCCAGGAAGAGTTGGAAACATTCCGGAGAGGAAAAGGGTGGGCTTGGCCATTCAAATCATATCCAGTGTAAGAGAAAACTTCAGGAAGAGTCTCCGACGGTCAAGAGTGCAACAGAGTCAGGAACTGATACATGACATTGAGTGTGCATCGGCAGAAAATCAGAAGCTTTTCTTTCAGCTTATCAAGAAGAATCGTGGTACTGACGATGTGCAGGTTGTGACTGAATCACTTTGTTATAAAGATCAGACTTATGAGGGTGATTCCATTCTTGTGGCCTGGCCCTGGGAGATGTACTTTTCGGCCCTGTCAAACGCTGAGTCGTGCTCCTCTTACACCTTCCCTACCACCCTGCCTGCCACCGAAACCGAAACCTGTAAACTAGGAAGCTGTTCAGACCTTGTTTGTTACGACTCTGGCTGGACATTGACGTCTGCTGATCTTGATGATGCCATCAACTGTCTCAAGAAAGGGAAGGCTGGTGGTACAGATGACATCTCTACGGAGCATATTCAACACCTTGGAGTTACTGCCCGTCGTTTCACTGTGATATGAAACGAGGGGAGAAAGAAGGAGAGAGAGAGAGAACAAGCGAGAGAGGATTAACCCAACAGAGCACTTGAGACAGGTCCTCAATCTTGACAGTGGAAGGTTTGAATCATAGACTTTTCTAGCAGCTATCGCGGTGAATGCACTCCATCCATCAAGCACTCCGTTGTATACTGCAGAGATATGATCTTCCTGATCTTGAGAGTCTGGTGTCCAATCCATTTTCATATCTCAAATGGAAGCGGTTGATTAAGTTCAAGATTAAAGACGCTGTACATGCCAAGACTGCTGTTGGTGTACTCTACAAGTCGTCCCTTTAAGTATTGGTCAAGCAAGATACCTCTGGTTCCGCATCTACTCTATCCACAACATTCTCTGCCTTACATCATACGGCAAGCTCTTTTGCTGAGGGCTCAACTTCTCTCCAACACGTATTTGGTTCAGACAAGACTGCAAAATCCAGAAGTCAGCTGATCCGCTATGCCTCCTGTGCAAAGGTGTTGATGAGACAGTTGAACACTTTATAGCATCCTGGTCCGACTCATCTTCAGATACGCCATGACTTTGTCTCCAAAGTAAAGGAATGTCTCCGGGATTACCCATTGTGTGCGTCTCAATATGACTGTGATCCGTGTTTATTTATCAATGCTACTCTTCTCCCACTTGATCCTGTCCTGCCACTTACTACATATAGAAGTTTACTGGCTATTACTTTACTATTTGTTCATAAAATGCACCTATCGCGATCGAGTCGAGGGAGCAAGAAAGACACGGGTAAATTATATTATGTTGCTGTGTCGGGTCAGCTGTGTCGGTATTCTTGCTCGATCCTCGTGTACTCAATGCAGAAGTTTGAAGTCGGTACGTGAGTTTTTTCCCTACGAACTGTGACTTTTTATCCGCTGTGACAACTTCGAGAGTGACTACAATACTTGTAGTTTCACTTTCCTATAATATCAGCTAAAGAAATCAGAGGTTTAAAATTTTAGGGGAAAGTGAAACTAAATTCAAACAAGGAGATAAGAGTCGCGAACGGTACAATTAACGAATCGTCTGCTTTCTCTAATAATTTAAGGAAACGTCACAGCTTCCGCGCTTCGCGCAAGAGGGGGGAAACTGAATTCAGATAAAAAGGGCTTAATAAGAATCGTAAACGGTGCAACAATGGTACGACGAATCGTCTTCCTTTCTCTTAAATTTGAATCGCCAAAAATTTCGCGCCTCGCGCTCGAGGGGAAAACTTCATTTAGAAGAGTCGCGAACGGTACAACGAATCATCTTCTTTCTATAATAATTAAATCAAGCGTCTAAGCTTTTCGCGCGGGAAGGGGGAAACTGAATTCAGACAAGGATTAAAAGTCGTAAACGGTACAACGAATCGTCTGCTTTCTCTAATAATTTTAGGAAACGTCTAAGCTTTTTCGCGCTTCCGCGGGAAGGGGGAAACTGAATTCAGACAAGGATTTAAGAGTCGAGAACAGTACACCCAATCGTCTGCTTTCTCTAATAATTTAAGGAAACGTCAAAGCTTTCGCGCGAGAGGGGGAACTGAATTCAGAAAAATAGGGCTTTAAGAGTCGAAAACGGTGCAATGAAATGTCTTCTTTCTATAATAATTTAATAAAACATCAAAACTTCCGCGCAAAAGCGCGGGAGGGGTAACCCGAATTCAGACAAGGATTAAGAGTCGAGCACAGTTTAACGAATCGTCTACTTTCTCTAAATATTTAATGAAATGTCAAAGCTTCCGCGCGGGAGGGGGAGAAACTGAATTCAGACAAGGATTAACAGTCAAGAACGGTACAGCAAATCGTCTTCACACTAATAATAATACGCTAAGACTCCGCGGGGGGCATGACGTCTCCGCGAGCCTTTATATTCTATTGTTTTTTAATAAGATGGCCGACAAAAGTTGGTGCAGCTATCTCCTCCTGAACCCTCCCCTCGGGGTCCCGGTGCTCGGTGCCATCGTCCGGGGGAGAGTCTACTCTGTGGAATTGGCTATACTCCGCCCGAGTTCCTCCTCCGTGTCGACGTCCAGGGCGAAAACAGACGCGATATGCATATGGGGGAGATCAGATCGCAGCGAGTTGAGTGTATAATATAGGCGTAGGGTCCACGGGTTTCAAGGGGCCATAAACCCCCAAAAGCTTGGGGGTTTTAGGCATACTTAGGGTCAGATGAGCATATTTGTAATACTTTATTTATAACACTGGCAGGTCACTAATTGGCGTGGGGTCAATAGGTAGAGTTGCGTAGTGTTGCGTACCAACTACGCTGGCCTACGTTACTATATGCTGAGGGACGGAAAGGGGTACGCAAGATGAACGAAAACAATTCAACATGTTTAATTTTTTTCGCGTACTTTCGGCATAGAAACTTGAGGCAGAAAGTACGCCTTTTTACGCAACACTACGCTACATGCCTACGCAACAGTACGCTACCCTACGCCAGATCGACAAAGCAGTAAAAGCTTTCCACACAGTAAGCAACCATAAGCAAACCTGTACGCCAGCCTACGCATAACCTACGCACAGACTATTTTCCTATTAATACGCAGTCTAGTTTCTGCGTAGTCGGTACGCCACACTACGGAACTCTACGCAGTTCCAGTGGCTTAAAGAATAACTACTGGTACAGTTGGATCGTTTTTTTGTATTTTTTATAAATGGCAAATAAAGTTCTTGGTGGTTCTAATTTAGAGAGTCTCTATATATATATATTTACACCCCTGCCCCCCTCTAGAATCCCGCAGATTTACGCGGGTCCTGCTTGTCTTTTTATAATAACTTAATGAAATGTCAAAGCTTTCGCGCGGGAGATGGGAAACTTCATTCAGACAAGGATTAACAGTCGAGAACGGTACAATAAAACGTCTTCTTTTCCTAATAATTTAAGGAAACGTCTAAGCTTCGCGCGGGAGGCCTATCACCCACACGCGCTCTTTAAGTGATTCACTTGCTCACTACCGCCCCTCCCTAAAATAAGATCCTAGCTCCGCGCCTGCATTAAAATATATAGCTATGATGCTGACTAAGTTGACAAAATAATTTGTATATTTATGTCGTCGAGGAAAATGACCATTTGTGCATACGCAAGTATACCGGTACTATAGATAGTCCGTAGGAAAAACAATTTAGCCTTCGGCCCGGGTATATAGGGTTAAATTTGTAAATATTGGGACATTTAATTTTGTCGGTGATTGGGGGCTAGTTTTGTCAGTAATTGTTGGCCTCTACACCCCCCACTGAAAAAGGTCTAGCGACGCCCCTGGGTGTATCTTGGTATAATCTACAAGCCTCTAGAATTTGGTGATGCTGCCTCCAGTGTTCCGCCTTTTATAGAGTCAAAGGTCATATTGTGATAGATTTCTTTGTGGCACTCTAGTTTGCGGTCTAACTGCATCATTCCTTTACGGATTTCTTTCAAATTTTGTATGGAGGTGTATCTTGGTATAATCTACACACCTACAATTTTTGGTGATGCTCCCCCCAGTGTTCCGTCTTTAGGGTCAAAAGGTCATATTTTGATGGGTGCATGCATGTCTAGTGTGCGCTCTGCAGGTCATATTTCATGACGGATTTCCTTCCAATTTTTTTTGTATAGAGAATTAGAATTGTATCTTGGTACAATCTACACTTTTGGGTGATGCTGCCCTCATTGTTCCGTCTTTTATATGGTCAAAGGTCGTATATATATATATATATGTCTTTTATGCGCTCTAACTTCCACATTTCTTGACGGATTTCTTTCAAATGTTGTATGGAGGTGTGTCTTAGTACAATCTACACATCTTTAGTGTTTGGTAATGCTGCCACCTGTGTTCCGTCTGTTATAGGGTCAAATGTCATATTTGGCAGCTGTCTTTTGTGTGCTCTAACTTCCACATTTCTTGACAGATTTCTTTCAAATTTTCTATAGAGATGCATTACTCTGATCTACACACATATTGTTTTGTTGATGCTGCTCCTAGTCTTGTCAATAGTCTGAGCCACTAGTGGCGATCTCTACGTCATCCTTCTGTTTCAGGGAGGGGAGAGAGGATCTTTGTTCCTCCTTCGAACACAAGGATGACACAAAATCGCTGCCACTGCCGGGGGATACATTCGCATTGCGCGGCAATACAGATTGCGATATTTCTAGTTATTATTATTATTATGTTAGTGCGTCTTTGATTAGCAGATCCGAAGCCAGTGAGGTGATATATCTCCTCTTTTTTTGTTGGTTTCAGGCAGCCTGTTATCTTTCGATATGTGTGGTGTCAAGCTTTTTCACATGGGCTGATCTGCACGAAACTGGGCAAGCATATTTCGTGGATGACATGCAGAGGGCAACAACTATAGTTTGTACAGTTTTGGGGTCAGCGCCATAGTGTGAAGTAAGGTCTCGTTGTTTTTATGACTTTCTTAGTTGCAGCGCGCACGCAGATCTGACATCTAAATATTAGATCACGATATCTCTGGAATCCTTTGACAATACATTTTCTAGTTGAACCAATTTGTATTAACAAAATTTGCTGTCCATTTGGTAATAATTGAAATAAATATATTTGTGTAGAATGTAAGAAATCATAGATCAAATATCACATTTGATAATATTTTCAAAATCTCAGCGAACTTTGGTCACCCCTTCATGAATTTGATGATAAAAAACAATTAATTTATCTTGATAATTGGTGTCTATACTTTTTTAATCGCATTCCATCTCTGGATTAGAAAAAAAACAAAGCAGAAAGATGGTACCTCCGTTGTTTCTGTCACGAAGGAGGCCATCAGACCAGACCAAATCGGACTCCAACTATTACTCTTTCTACAACATCAAAAAAACCAAACTGTCTGCCAGATATCCTTTCTTGCCAAAGAAACAGATCGAGAGGAAGATTAAGCACCTCTGGGAGAGAGCTTCGGCAGAGAAACGTGCAACCCTTTGTCTCAAATCGTCATGGTATGAACTTTTTCATATAAGAATGGTCTTGCAGGTTTTTCTGCAGGAAAACCACATCAGCCAATTTTTCTAGAAACAAGCTAGTAAATTAATCTAGAAACAAGCTAGTAAATTAATCATAAGTCATTGAGTATGGTTCATAACTGACTAGATAATACACGTTTCATGATTTGTCTCTCAGTGAGGGGAATTTCAAAAGATCTATGGAGGAAACCCTCTCCAAATTTAATTTTATCCCAAACAAAATTGAACACTCCAACATGATGGGGCTGGGGAGGTGAATTTTGGGCAACAGTGCTGTTTTTCAGGAGGAAGAGGTTCATGATAATTCACTAGGTTAATTTTACCTGGACGACTGACAATATAAATAGTAAATTTGAGTTGTTTTAAGATATTGCAATTGTTAATTCACATTTGCCTGTCTTTATCTGCAGCACTACTGCTAAATCTTCCTTCAAAGGTTCAATACTCCAAGGACTTTGCAAAAAGAAAGCTCCTCTGGACCAGATCAGCTCTTATGGTGGACTTCTCAGTGATGGAAGCCCTGCAAGTGTTGCCGGTTCATGCCCGGAGTGTACCCTATGTTCAAGCATCAAAGATCCACAGTCTCTAACAAGCAGGAAACGAACTCTCAGGTATGAGTTTTCTGTTTAAATAATACATTAATTTATCACTTCCCAATGGTCCAACATTCAGATGAAGCACAGGGGCATATCAGGAGGATAAAAGGTGGAAATGGCTTATAAACACACACATTATCAGTTTTGTTTTAGGTATAACACACATTTTCCATGTATCCTAGCCTGATTTATCTCAATTTAGAATTCAATGGACTTATGATTTGTGGAATCAGAAACGAAATTTAATACTTATTCCAAAAAAAAAAGAGATTTCAGTGTCAAATATTAAACCCTTGTGATTTTAAAAGGTAATGTCTTCAATTCTGACTATGTGAAAGACAGTATGAAGGGAAAGTGCGTGTGCATCCATCTGGGTTAGAAATTATTTCATTTTCCAGTACTCACTTGCATTATAGATTGCTTTTTAACATGCAACAACGAAGAAAAATAAATTAAAACATTCTTTTGCTATTAATTTACCGAAGCTCTGCAAAGAAGCATGTCTCAACTGGAAGAGCAACTTTCAACTTAGATCAGTCATCACCACCATCAAGACCAAACACCAGAAGCTCCATTCGTGAACAGCAGTTTAATGAAGGAAGAGTTGAAAAGACGAAGAGAGAGAAGAGCAAATTGACTGAGGATGTATCACAAGGTCATTTGAAGAAAAGAGAACTGTCTCTTGAAGAGAAAAAGATGTACGAGTTTGAAGATGATGGTGCCAGATCACATGTCCCTTCTGTGACTAAGGTGCCAGTGAAAGGAGGTAGTATGACACGATTAAGAGCTGGAGTGACAGAACATGTGTTTGATCCGGAACAGTACAACCTTGAAAGCACTGTGAATTCGGGAATATTCATTGGTGACAATCAGTCTCCCACCATGACACCAGGACATAGACCACAAGACTCTACCGAGATGAGATTGAATGGTAAATCTCCACGAAATCTTGCCAATGGGAAAAAAAATTGTGGCAGAAGGAATGCTAAGAGCACCAAGAATCCTATCATTAGTCTGGGAAAAGACCAAGATGTCAAGGGAAGTTGCAAACCCAATGTTGCAGCAAGAGGAAAGAAAGACGATGTGCCTTCCAGAATTGGTGACATTGATGATGATGCAAGGGAGGTACCATGGATAGTGAGTGCCCGCCGAGACAGTTCCTCAGATGAAGTCCAGGACAATTCTGATGATGATGTTGGCAACGATGCCTTTTACAAGTACTACCACAAAAGCAGCAGTGAAAGTAGTGCCCAAATTTTGCCTTCTTTGTCTCAAGAATCTGAAGATATCTCAGGCAGTCAATACGAGAACAAAATCTTGTTCAGCTGGAATGGAGACCGTTTCATTAAGCAGAGTTCTGGTTTAGGAACACACACACCAACACACAGCCAACTGTCACTTGCTTCAATGGATGCATCTGAGGTAAGGGATAACACTGGCAATATTAAGTTTGATACACATTTGTTTAAAGAAAACTTGAAAGAAAAAGAAAGTTTAAAGTAAAATTATTATTGCTTCAAGTTATTTAAAAGAAAAACTGGACACTTAGATATCTTGACACATCTTTGGTGGATGTGGAATGATCAGCTGCCCAAGTCTTTGACGGACAATTTTTGTTTTTCTCCAAAAATCTACCCCTATAGAAGACTACTCCTTGCAACTTAATGAATTTAGGAAATCCATCCTCACACAACTGCTACTTACTGAAGTCTGAAGTGCATTCAGCCAATACGTCCACATTCTTTCTGTACTAAACAGTATGGATTTTTTTTTCTGAGCATGATCCGATATATTTAGTAGATGTAAAACAACTAGAAACTTGAATTTTTAATGGTTTATTAAAAACCAATAGCCTGTTTTCATATCTTACAACTACACTGGACAGTGACTATCCCCTCCCCCATCCCTAGTGGTGCACGAACAAATAAATAAATTTAATTTCTTACCTTTTTTGCAAATTATTTTACTACACATAGTCTAAGCAATCATCATAAAATGTGAAATAATTGGCTCTCGAAAATACTATATATTATATAATTTGCCTCTCCTGTGACTCGTAGTATGTGAAATGATCAGCATCCTAATTGTCAGAACCATAGTCGGTTATATTTTTGATACATTTTATAAAATTGTGATTGTACACTTATCTCACGCCTTACAAAACAAAGAATTGTTTTACTTTCTTGTCAAGATTTGAAACAGTTTCATGACTTATTAAGTGAGGAGTGAATTTGGGAGGGGTGAGAGATCCTTCCTATGCTATGGGTAGTAGTCTTGGCTGCACTTGTGTGACAGTCATCATTCCCATGCTTCAAATTGTGAAAATTATATGCCTAATATGCCGATTGCTTAAAACTAGTTTTTGTTCTTCTTTGTCCTTCACAGGTTATGTCAATGTCATCAACCAAGGCCAGCTTGTCACCTGACAGCCCTAAATTCGACTTCGGATTCCCAGGAAAACTGATGACCTCCTCAACCCAATGGTTCCAGACACCACCAGATATCAAAATAGAATCACCAATGTCACAGAAACGGAAGATGCGTCTTCAAGATGGCATGACCATGGAATCATCCAAGAGCTCTAGACATCATGGACTTGATGCAGATAAACCTTGTAGAGTAGAAGATGTGAAGCAAGCTCTAATGATGATTGTTTCTCCTAGTAGGAAGAGGAAAATGAAAGGTGAAGGAGAGGACATCGTTTCCATAACTACTGCAAAAAAGTCCAAAAAGAACAATAACCAGAAACTGGTATCACCAAAGAAGGCTGTAGCATCTCAGGGTGCTTTTTTGGCGACATCATCAAACAAAAGAGATGTCTTAGTAGAGACAAATTCAAAACCAAACAATCCAGCACTGAAGACAAACAGAACCAAAGTAGAAAAGGAGGATCATGCAGCAACAGTAAAAGCGAGAAGATCAGGAAGAATGAAAACAAAGGAAAGCATGTTGAATGGGTCCCTGACTGAAGAAGGCTGCGCTGCTGAGGGAGGCAACAACAGTCTAGGCATAAAATATTCTCTGAAGGTACCGCAACCCAATCGCGAAGTAGAGGATCTTCCTCATAAGAACCGCAACACTAAAAGAGGTACAATATTTTCATAATTACCTTTTCAGTATCTACACAAAGAATAAGAGAGGGTTATGTAGGAAGTCAGAATTATTAGTTGATTCATAAATATTTTCATTCATCCAGACAGTAAAATACTAACAAAATCTGTTAATTAATTATCTTTCATTTTTTATGACTGAGCAGCTTCCTGTCTAGTTACCATAAAACATGAGTCCTAATATTGCACAAAATTGCAAAAAAAAAATGTAACTTATCCACAAATCAATTGCATGTTCTTTTGCTTTACCCTTTAAAAAAAAAGAAATCAAGGTATCTTCTCAGATGATGTTCCAGAGTGATGGCATTCTTTGTGATCTTTTCCAACCAAATAGATCATCTCAGAAGAGGTATGTTATCTTAAGTATTACAGATTGATGAAATAACGAAAATCAAATGCAGTTGAGGCTAAGTTACTCTTCGTCAGAATTTAAAAGGAATTTAGGAAAAAAATGTTGTTAAAAGATTGTAGATCTAGTCTTGCAGGGTAAAAGTGAATAATGTAATGTGAAGAAGCAGAAAAAGACACCAGAAAATATTACATCAAATAGGAATACTTGTTGGATGTTCCTTCTGTCATACCTCTTGAAATTATGAAATCAATTTGAAATACATAGATAACTAACTTATCTTTACTTTCTTTCCAACATCATGTTATATAGATTGTATAATTTTGTGTGTGACTTCAGTAAACTAACTGTTCTTTATTTGCACCACTTTGAAATTGTTAACATCTCAAAAAAGGGAAGTCGTGATATAAATTCCACATGTATAGTATTTGAATGATTCAATGTCGGCCTAAGCTGTGCTTTAATTTAATGTTTGCTTTATTCTCCACCCCCTTCTTTCTCTCACTTCTATTCTCTTGTCTATATCTGTTCCATTTAATATTCCAAACAATGTGTCACTTCTGCCTCATTGCAAATCAATGCAGATCATTCAACTCTCCAAGTGAGACAGAGTTCTGTCAGAGTTGTACGGATCCTGTTTCGAGCCATTTGTTCCTGGAGGAAAACTTCTTTCTCTAAGATCTTACCATCGAGTTCAAATGACTTTTTATTTGTTCAACATTCCTGAAATAGTCTTGTAAGGAGGATCGAACCAATTTTATGTAAAACTAATTCCAGTTTACACTGTCGGTCACAAAGTTGGAATATTTTTTTTAACCCCAATTTATGGAATGATTTTGACAATGATTTATTCCTAATAGATCTAGATAATAGTATATATTCTCAGATGTTATTGAATAATAATTTGGCGAGTATTTGTTTTGCGTGACTGCTTAAGCATGTGTATGCTACTATCAACTGGGGACCTTCTTCCTTAAGTCATAACTGACAGTAATGAGGATTAATGCCTCACAAAAGGGCACTAATATAGCTGATCGACATGGTTTTTATGCTGGAGCCGCACAGTTAAGAGGCCATTGCTTTGCCACTGAATCATGACTGTACGCAGCGGGGGCCTACATTTTTTTTTTATTTGCGGGGGCTGCCCCCTACCCTGGCCCCAGCTGCGTACTGCCATGATTCAGTGGCAAAGCAATGGCCTAGTAATTGTGAGGCCCCAGGATCAAAACCATGTCGATCAGCTATATTATAGTGCCCTTTTGTGAGGCATTAATCCTCATTACTTTCAGTTATGACTTAAGGACGTACATGTAGGTCTCCTAGTTGATAAACATAGTAGCTAGCATACACATGCTTTAGCAGTCACGCAAGACAAACACTCGCAAGTAATTATTCAATAACATCTGAGAATGCATACTATTATCTAGATTTATTAGGCATAAATCATTGTCAAATCATTCCATAAATTGGGGTAAAAAAAATTATTCCATTTTTGTGACCAACGGTGTATTTGAAACTAGTAAAGTGTATTTGTGAGTTGAAGCTGTTTAATTATCACATTATGACTTCAGCCAATCATTACTTTGTACACATTATGTCAACTGACATTCTGTTTTTTATATCATCTTAGAAAATTTAGTATCTGACTATTAATCTATGTTAGGATGGAAACATCCCATGATTTGTATGCCTCCGCTACAAAGTAGCTGGATGCATTGTTTTCGGGTTGACCATCCATCCGTACGTACGTCCCGTTCTCGTGATCACATTATCTTATGAACCGATTGATAGATTACCGCTAAACTTAGGTCATGTACGTATCTTGTAGAGCCAATGAACTGATTAGATTTTGGGGTCAACTGGTGAAAGGTCACAGGCTCATTATGTATGCAAAAATAGCTTGTGATCACGTTATCTCAAGAACTGATTGATGGATTCCCGCCAAACTTGGGTCATGTATGTATCTTGCGGAGCCAATGAACTGATTAGATTTTGTTGTCACGAGGTCAAAGGTCACATGGCTCGTTATGTATGCAAAAATAGCTCGTGATAATATTATCATTAGACCCGATGGATGGATTACCATCAAACTCAAGACATGTAAGTATCTTGCAGAGTCAATGAACTGATTAGATTTTAGGGTAATGAGGTCAATGATCAAAGGGTCATACATGTATATGAAAAATCACGATATTCTGAGAACCTGTTAATTGATTACCATCAAACTTGAATTATAGAAATTGCCTCTGTTTTGGTTTGTAGAATTGCTCTATGCCGGAGGTTTCATTTTAGACCGCACACAGTCCAAGATCCATCTAGTTTAATCCTGACATTAGCATAAGGTTTTATTTGTAATATTATGTCTTCTGAAAGTAATTTTACAAAGAACCATGATGGCATATCAATGGCATTGTATGAAATGTTATGGTAACTAAGGAGATAAGTTCTGTGTACAGAATGTTGCTTAGGGCAATACAATATATCAATATTCTATTTATAATTATATGCACTTGTGTTTTACCCTGTTGGTGTTATGGATTGTTGGAGTTTACAATTTATCGTCAATATAAAATCTTGTTAAAATGTATTTGTCTTGAAGTTAGTTATTCTATTTAATGTTTGCCAAAGTTACCAGATTGGACTGAAATCAAATTTTATTAAAGAAAGAAATGTTTGCTGAACTTACAAGATTTTGTATGCTGCTTGATTAATCAAATTTTCTGTGTCATGCCTCAAGGTTTAAGGTACTATTCCAACAAACATGTATTTTAGCTACACATTGAATATAAGTGATTGAATTTGACAAAAATCTACCTTAAAGGGTGTCTCACAGTGACGCCTTCTAAGAAAACCATAAATATCTATGTGGTTTGAGAATTTTTTCAGGATTCGTTGCATGTTAGAGGGTTAGGACAGTAGAAGGAATATAATAAGTAACATTTCATACACAAATTACGCAGTTTTTCATCAACCCACATTAATGTTACTGAGTCACTTTAAACAGTTGGGAATGTGTCATACTAAACAGTTTTATTTAATAGTGTACTAAGACCCCTGTTACACATACGTCCGAAAGTGGACCGAGGCCGGCCCTGGGGCGACTCGATGTATGTGTAACGTCAACTTTTTTGGAAAAGCCGGACTGAGGCCAGGTGGACTCGGGGGCCGGCTTATAAGCAGAAGTGAAGTGGCCTGTCATCAAAACATCGGGCGCGCTTCGCCACCTTCTCTTATGTTATTCTTTGTTTTTATCATTCTATCACTTTCTCTTTCTGTCTTTCCTTAGGTTATTCTTTATTTCTTCCTTCTATCACCTTATATTATGTTATTCTTTGTTTTTATCATTCTATCACTTTCTCTTTCTGTCTTTCCTTATGTGATTCTTTGTTTTTATCATTCTATCCTTTTCTCTTTTTGTCTTTCCTTATGTTATTCTTTGTTTTTTCCTTCTATCACCTCTTATGATATTCTTTGTTTTTTATCGATCTATCACTTCTCTTTCTGTCTTTCCTTATGTTATTCTTTATTTCTTCTTTATTTCTTCCTTCTATCACCTATTATGTTATTCTTTGTTTTTATCATTCTATCACTTTCTCTTTCTGTCTTTCCTTATGTGAAATGTTTTTATCATTCTATCCTTTTCTTTTTTTGTCTTTCCTTATGTTATTATTTGTTTCTTCCTTCTATCACCTTCTCTTAAGTTATTCTTTGTTTTTATCATTTTCCCATTCTGTCTTTCCTTATGTTATTGTTTGTTTTGATCATTCTATCGCTTTCTCCTTCTGTCTTTCCTTATGTTATTCTTTGTTTCTTCCTTCTATCACCTTCTCTTATGTTATTCTTGGCTTTTTATCATTCTATCACTTTCTCTTTCTGTCTTTCCTTATGTTATTCTTTGTTTCTTCCTTCTATAACCGTCTCTTTGTTTCTTCCTTCTTTCATCTTTTCTTATGTTATTCTTTGTTTCTTCCTTCTTTCATCTTTTCTTATGTTATTCTTTGTTTTTATCATTCTATTACTTTCTCTTTCCGTCTTTCCTTACGTTATTTTTTGTTTTTATCATTCTATCACATTATATCACTATAGACTCCGGGGGGGGGGGGGGGGGGGGTGGTAATTACCATTTTTTTCTTCTCCCAATTCGTGAAAATTCCCCTCCCCCCTGGATCCGCCACTGACAGAAACATTGAGGGGGGGGGGGGTTAACCCCCAAAACACACCCCCTGCGTACGCGCCTGATATTATGTATCGTCATTGGAAGACAATCTGATTAGAGTTTCGGTAAGTATAGGTCAATCATCAAATTACAGTTTTTGTCTCGCCTGCGTAGCAAAAAGCGAGACATAGGCACCGCTTTTCCGGTTGCGGTGACGGCGTCAACATCAAAAACTTAACCTAAGGTTAATTTTTTGAATTTTTGAAAGGATAAGTTTTTAGTCAATGAAACTTGGACTATAGGATTATCAAGTATCCCCAATCATGTGAGTAGAATTTCAGGTCACTAAGTAAGGGTTATCAAGTATCACAAATCATATGACGCAAATTCAAGGTCAAAGGCCATTTTGGGTCAGTTTTCACAACTTAATATGAGAATTAATAAATCATTTTATTAAATTAATTTGTTCATATTTCATTCAAGTTATCGATCGTGGTACAATTAATAGTAAATAATTCTTCTGATGATTCTTAGTCAATATTCTGGGCCACCCTGCCTATAAATAATTTTCCAACCTCAATTTTCTATATATCGAATTGCATACCGGTAATGCAGACAAGACCGCCGAGAGCGTTTCCCTTGTTTTTCCTTATCACAACATCTTAAGAACCATTTGAGGTATTAGCCTCTAACTTGCTGATAGTATGTATCAACATAGGAAGACAGATTCATTAGATTCAAACGGCTCCTCCAACCCAACTAACTTGGCCTTTAAAAACATGAATACACCTCTACCTATTAATATTCCAGCCTAAGATTTGTTCAAAAAATCTCTTTATTGAGCAAAAAATGTTAAACATCCAGATCTCACAACTTGCTAAGCTCCACCCCTCGAAAAAGGGAAAATAAGGTCACATGGCTTGATGACGCATTTTCCTTGTATTAATTTGTTCTACAACTAAGAATCTTACAATCTCATTGTAATTCATAATTAGGAATGAAGAAATGGCCAAAAACGCTCTGGGATTTATTATCAAGTGTATATTATTTTTCGGATAAATTAATGTCTCTTTTTTTCCAATTAATTTCATACTTTGCCATTTTTTTGACATTTTAAGGCCTAAATCACCCTCCTTCCATTATTTTGCATGTGTGTTCTTGTCAGCCTGGCATCAGTTTCCTTTAGAACACAAAATATCAAACCAGTGGGCAAAGACTACACATCGTTTATTTTTATCATTATTTTTTTGCATTCGAGCTTTACGCTTGCAGCTTAGGTTCCTTCTTTCAATAAAAAAGTTCAACCGATCTTGGACATTTTTGGGGGTACATGCCCCCCCCTCAGACCATAGTCGTCCATTGACAGTTGATTATAGGCTTTTTATTTTCATTGTGATGTGTAATGAATAATTTCATGCATTTTCTATACTGAATTTTATAAGGCGGAGGCATATAGGAGATGCAGTCACATTTATCTTGTTTGCACAATGTCCCAAAACACTTGTAATCTTGTCATCATACATAGCCCCAACAAAAGATATCTGAATAATATTCTTAACTTTACATCTTCAATCCAGTCTTTAAAGATCAATTCAGGAAGTGGCATTATTTGAAATTATTACTTTTATTCTACAGGTATTTACATCACATTTAATATGAACAATATTTCTTAACTTGACAAACATAGATATTGCCATGATTCACTAACACATGTGCAAATATCAACAAAAAGTCAAATGACACAGAGAAAACATAACATCAAATAACCTTCCAGTCAAGCATTGCTGGATCTCAACTTTCCTTGGGCAACATATAAAATTGTGGAATCAGAATAAATTTTCAAACGAAAAAATGCATTAACACTTATTTGTGAACCCACTCAGAACAAAGTATATATGTTTTCTTACTGTTGTAAAAGTAGTATGACAATGGTTACGAGTGTATCTTATATGAAAAGTAGTAGAAAATGCTTTCTCTGTGGTTAGTTGGTCATTTTTTTTAAATATACTGCAAAACTATTTCTATCTAAAGGTTAGGAAGTTTATCCTGTTACAAGTGTATAATGCAAAGTTTTGACATTTATCGATTACAAACAATAAAAGATAAAGAGAATCACATTGTGGGTACTGTGTTATCTTGGATAATATATTCTGAAACAATATACAGTACATTTAAATACTCATTCTTTTCTAAGAAATAGTTTTATTCATATCTTTAAAAAAGGAATTTAATCAAATTTATAATAAAGTTGCGATTTCAATAAAAAGTCATCTCACATTATTTTAATATAAAACCCCGGATGACTAAATTCAATGGAACCACATTATAAAAATCACTGTTACAGCAAATTTGTATTGAGGTAAATTTGGAACAATGAATAATAAATACGGAAATCAAAATATATGCCAGGTCATATTAGATCTGGTACCATTTCTGTTGCATGGAGAAAGAATGAAGAGATGTGACTAAGCAATGCACAAGATCATTTTAGTTTGTTCAAAACATATGATTTCCTGTAGAATGATTGGCATTTTACTCAAACCAGATACTTATTTTCATGATTATTTAGAATTGTATCTACTTTAAATACAATACAATTGACAGTACCGGCACTCATTTACTCTTAAGCTGCCACCCATACAATGCACCCAGTGCCACAGTGCTAATTCCTATTCTGCCAGCCACAAATCTCCTGTGTGCCAAGTTAATTTTAAGGTTGGTTCAAGTGCGTGTTATTTAAATCTTTACAAAAAACAAATCGCTGAATTACTCGAGAAAATCCAATCTGACTGTTGTATACAAAGACGCGTAATCCAAAGCCGATAATCTGATGCACGCGATGGTACTTTCAATAGCACTGCAAAAGCACTCAGCACGGTGCAATGGGCATGAACAATAACTGTTATTACATATGCGCGCTAGCGTGAACAAAGCAGAGTAGCGGTGGCTCGCTAGCATGAACGTGGCAGTCAATCGATAGCACGCTCGCATGCACACGGCACTATAACAATAGCGCGCTAGCAGTCTCATGGCAGGATAAGAGTTAATACTTGTCAATTAGAAATATAAAAGTAGAAGAGGAAAAAACTAGAACTGTAATCGTGTTAGAACGATGTGCATACAATGACGTACGTAATTGCCATCACCGATCTTGATACAGGTTGATAGCAATTCGAAAGAAGTCTATAGCACCTAAGATAGTGGAGATGGATGGGGTAAAAGAAAGGCCTAAAAAAGAGCCCAAAATGGAAAAATGGCACCTCAACAGTCTTGCATGAGTGATTTTGGAAAACGAAGAGTTGGGTGACCTTGATGGGATGATAAAGACTATGCCTACAAAGTTTGATAGGAATCTGGATAGAGGAAGCTACATGTACGTAGGGTTTACAAGCACTATGTGCAAAACGAATGGGAATTTGGTGAAGAAGAAAAGTTCAGAACGCAAACGAAAACAGGGCAATGACTCTGCAAATGACTCTGCAAATGACTCTGTCATTGCAAAAAGAAGCTCACAAGAACGTATGTTCCTTAATACCAATAGAATAAAAACCTCCTTTATTTTCTTTAACATAGTATAGTGATAATGACTGCTATGAGAGACATAGTTGTTTTTATACGCTCAAGGGGAGGTAACATGATCATGCTATCGCCCCAAGGCGTGCCGATGGGTGATAGCACAAACATGTAACCTACCCTCCCCTCCCAACCTGCGACTTACGTAGCTTTAATCAGACAAGTTCTCAACATCTTCATCTTCCTATGTATATCCTGTAGCCTCGTACTGCTTGTAAGATTGACACACACATGATCAGCAGGATCTCATTTTACACCCCGATCGGACATGTATTCTCTTTACGACTAACTTATAAAATCCAGATTAAATTTCAAACAGGTAAGTTCTCATTTAATCTTCCTAATGAATGTTTATCTTTAACTTATCTACCACTTTCTAACAAAGGCAGGGATGCATTTGACTCTGAGCTATAATATGTGGCGCAAGCTTGCCTGAACAAGCTAGATCCCAGATAGGTGAAAGATTATTTTGATTGGCCAGATACATACTTTGACGGCCTCCCCCTTTTGGGTACATGAACTGAGAAGAAAAAAGTTTCTTTTAAAAAGTCTTTTACTCAAAATATCAGATGTTAATTCTCTCAATGATGTTTCATCATGTCTAAGGACAGATGGAAATCTTTCAGTCCGCTGAACTTGGATGCCCTTTCTCACTCACTTCCTGGACCAGTCTAACTTAGAGTACTCTAACTTGCAGTGTGAAAGCAAACGGTGCCAGGAAGCGTACTTCAACCAGAATTTAGCTTGTTTTGGAAAGTAAAGAAAGACAGAAAGAGATTACAGTGAAAGAATGAAAACAAAGAATAATTAACATAAGGAAAGATAAAAACATAAGATGATAGAATGGTAAAGATTCAGAAGAACGTAAGAAAAGACAAGTAGAGAAGGCAATAGACCGAGCACAAAGAGAATCAATAGCAAAGATTGAGATGGACAAGGAGATGAAAGATGGAAAAAAACACTGATGACATAAGGAAAGATAAAAAGAGGATAGGATGGAAAAAAAGATAGGATAAAAAACAAAGAGTATCATAAGGGAAGATAGAATGATAAAAAGATGAGAGGAAAAAACAAAGAAACACATATTAAAGGAAAGAGAAAACGATAAATATTATCAAAGGGAGAGAATAAATGAGGTGAAAGAACGAAAAAAAAAGATGAAATGAGAGAAGGAACGAGACAAATGCGACTGCGCCTCCTATATGCCTCTATTTGTGACATATAATGAACACAAAAAGCCTATCTCTTGTAGTTCTTTTGATATCGCAATAGCAAGGCTAAAATCTGTAAGTTCAGAGATTGACCTCTTTGACCTTTTAAACCAAAATTTAATCCGGCCATCTTCCTATGTCGATGCATGCTATCACCAAGTTTGAGCCTTGTATCTCTAGTGGTTCTTGAGATATCTAGATAACAAGGCTTTATCTAGATTTTTAAAAAATTGACTTCTGTGACCTTTGACGTAGTTACTCCAAAATCTTGTTACTCCGGAATGGAGCTGCCAACCTTGTGCAACCCCAAAAAAGGAGCCATGATGGCAAAAAAAAAAAAGAATTTCAAAAAAAAACTAGATGGAATTCGACTGCGCGCAGTCGAAAATGATGCCTCCGTCATAGAGCAATTTTACAAACCAAAACAGAGGAAATTTTTCGAATTCAAGTTCAATTGTAATCCATTGACAGGTTCTCAGAATATCGTGATTACAAGCAATTTCTCATATACATATATGACCCTTTGACCTTTGACCTTATGAACCAAGAATCTACTCAGTTCATTGGCTCTGCAAGTAACATACATGACCTAATTTTGGCAGGAATCCATCAATCGGTTCTTGAGATAACGCGATCACGAGCTGTTTTTGCATACATAATTTGCGCTGTGGCCTTTGACCTTTGACCTCATGACCTATAAATCTAATCAGTTCATCGGCTCTGCAAGTAACATACATGACCTAAGTTTGGCGGAAATCCATTAATCGGTTCTTGAGATAACGCGATCACAAGCTGTTTTTGCATACATAATGTGCGCTGTGGCCTTTGACCTTTGACCTCGTGACCCCAAAATCTAATCAGTTCATTGGCTCTGCAAGTAACATACATGACGTAAGTTTGGCAGCAATCCATCCATCGGTTCTTGAAATAACGCGATCACGAGCTGTTTTTGCATACATAATGAGCCCTGTGACCTTTGACCTTTAACCTCGTGACCCCAAAATCTAATCAGTTCATTGGCTCTGCAAGATACATACATGACCAAAGTTTGGCAGGAATCGATCAATCGGTTCTTCAGATAACGCGATCACAAGAACGGGACGTACGTACAGACGTACAGACGTACGTACGGACGGACGGACAACCCGAAAACATAATGCCTCCGGCTACTTCGTAACGGAGGCATAAAAAAAGGAATTCATTAAAACTAAACTTGCAACTACGCGCGACACAATTTTTTGTTGTGTTATTGGTTTATCAGCGTTTCATTCTTTTTGAGAATATTTACGCCTTTCACTTTTTTTTTCTTCTATCTTTTACTTTAAAAAAAAAAATTGTACTCTTCATAATCTCTTTTCTATTGAAGTAGTGATCAACATTTTAGGGCATTTGGTTGATGTGCGGTTTGTGCACCAAAAATTCATTTTGAGAAAAAAAATAATTCCGGGAAAAACGTAATGGTTAGCAGCTCTGCCAAAATCAAATTGGATTGTCATCAATTTTGAAGTTCATATCTCAAGTGGTTCTTGACCTGGAATATCATAAGTTGACCTCTGTGACCTTTGGCCTAGTTACTCCAAGATCTAATCAGAAGTCCATATCTCGAGTGGTTCCTGAGATGTCGCATTAACAAGAAAGCTTGACGGATGTACGGACGAACAACCCAAAAACATAATGCCTTCGGTTGGCGGAGGCATTAAAACAAAGAATAACATGAGGAAAGATAGAAAGAGAAAATGACAAAGAATCGCAACAGGAAAGATAGAAGACAAGATGATAGAAGGAAAAAGATAAATTACCATAAGGAAAGATGGAAAGAGAAGATGATATTTATTGCACAGCTCGAGAGTCCTCTATTGATGTAAATGTAATGAGGTATACTTATTGTTGTTATTGTTTATATGTCCTTTTTGCAATATTCAATGATGATAGTTATTTTAAACAGCTTAGAGGCAATATGCAATTGCGGTATAGAAATATCTTATTATTATTATTATTATTTCATATTTTAACTTGTGTAACTTGTTTATGTATTCATTTATGTTATTTAATTATGTATACTTTATTTAAATTTTATATCGTTCCCAAGACAGGTGTCAGTCTTCGGACTGTGTGTTCTTGGTTTTTTATGTGATTTGATTTCAATAAATCCTATATATAGAATATTAAAGATAAAGAATAATAAAGTGAAAGATAGAAGAGAATATGAAAAGGAAAAAAGTAGTAATTGTGTGAGACAAACAGCAGTACATTCAGTTGGATTCTAGGCGAAAATGACCTGTGTTGTCATAGCAGCTGAAAAGGTTCCTGTTGCCATGGCATCATGTGTCTCATCATGGTAAAAATTGTGATGGGTGTGAAACCAAATGAACCGTACCTCTGGAGCAGGCCAGTCGATCGGTCAAGCAAAATGAGTGAGAAAGGGGTCTTGGCATCACTGTAGTGTTTGCTTCGTCTCTTTTCAATATTCTGCAGTGTTAAGCTCTGGAGATGTTCATCAAACTGTAAGGAATAAAATAAAATGTAAAACATGTTTGAAGTTCAGAGATATCAACAATTATTCATAATTATGTCCCTTTTGCAGCCTACATCAAATTCTGTAGAACTTTGCAGGAATTATGAATATGTTATGTATGTCCTATCTGTGAAATTTAAACTTGAGCAGTGTCTTAATATTCAAATTATACAAGGAAACCGGTTTACTTGCTTGACTTCACTGTCAGACACTATTGAGTGACTGACTGGCTTTTTTCATCTTTGGTAATAACATACATATTAAGTGAGCTGTAAAGGGTACAAGAGCATTTGTCTACATCAATAACCCACTTCTTGTAATGGCCAAAATTAAACTAATTGAATCTTTGCGCAGCATAAAACGTAGGACCATTCGGTACAATGGTCTGAAAAATCAGACTATTACTTAGGCGCCACGGATTTATTCAACTTGCATTCGGAATGCATTCAGAATGCCCTTGTAATCTTTCTGGAATGTATCCAGAATGCGCACATTCTAGCCACATTCCCAAAAAATCGATGCGACCTGTGCCTATTGTCTAGAGAACAAAGGGGCATTCCAGAATGCGCACATTCTGTACGAATTCTGGAATGCATTCTGGAATGCCCCTTTGTTCTCTAGACAAAGGCGCAAATCGATCGACTTTTGAGAATTGGGCGATGAAAAAGCATGCCCGAGACGCTGGCGATTAATCAGAGATGCGTGATTTCAAATGCGACTATACCTCATAAGGTTCGACAGCGCGGCTCACTTTTAGAAGGAGTAAGAACTATTTCTAATTATCTTTTTAAACAGGGTATAACATTCGTTCTCTCATCTTCTGATTTTCTGAAGTTGATAACAGCGAAAACACGTTGTCTCCTAATTGAAGGGAAAAATATCTTGGAATTACGTTTCCATTTCCCAATAAAAAAAAAGTTACGATCGCTTTATTTCTTAACCGTTAAAATGAATTTTGACGCTACGAGCTGGTTTAAATACAAGTATTTTCCTGCTCGAAAAAAGATTGCATTTATATAAAATAAATTGTTTGCCTTGTCAAATTTCTGCCGACAGTGTTGTAATATGAATAAGTATAATTTTATATAAACAGCGCGGAGCCACTTTTAGAAGGAGTAAGAGCTATTTTTATTCATCTTTTAAACAAGGTATAACATTCGTTCTCCCAACTTCTGAAACAAAATATCTTGGTATTACGTTTCTATTCTCCCATAAAAAAGTTGCGGCCGCTTTATTTCTTAACCGGTAAAATGAATTTTGACGCTACGAACGAGTTCTAATACAAGTATTTTCCTGCTCGAAAAAGATGGCATTTATATAAAATAAATTGTTTTCCTTGTCAAATTTCTGCCGACATAGTGTTGTAATATGAATAAGTATAATTTTATATAAACAGCGCGGAGCCACTTTTAGAAGGAGTAAGAGCTATTTGTATTCATCTTTTAAACAAGGTATAACTTTCGTTCTACCAACTTCTGATATTCTGAAGTTGATAACAGCGTAAACACGTTGTCTCCTAATTGAAGAAACAAAATATCTTGGTATTACGTTTCTATTTTCCCATAAAAAAGTTGCGGCCGCTTTATTTCTTAACCGGTAAAATGAATTTTGACGCTACGAACGAGTTCTAATACAAGTATTTTCCTGCTCGAAAAAAATTACATTTATATAAAATAAATTGTTTGTCTTTCCAATTTTCTGCCGACATAGTGTTGGAATATGAATAAGTATAATTTTATATAAACAGCGCGGAGCCACTTTTAGAAGGAGTAAGAGCTATTTGTATTCATCTTTTAAACAAGGTATAACATTCGTTCTCCCAAAAAGTTGCGGCCGCTTTATTTCTTAACCGGTAAGATGAATTTTGACGCTACGAACGAGTTCTAATACAAGTATTTTCCTGCTCGAAAAAGATGGCATTTATATAAAATAAATTGTTTGTCTTTCCAATTTTCTGCCGACATAGTGTTGGAATATGAATAAGTATAATTTTATATAAACAGCGCGGAGCCACTTTTAGAAGGAGTAAGAGCTATTTGTATTCATCTTTTAAACAAGGTATAACTTTCGTTCTACCAACTTCTGATATTCTGAAGTTGATAACAGCGTAAACACGTTGTCTCCTAATTGAAGAAACAAAATATCTTGGTATTACGTTTCTATTTTCCCATAAAAAAGTTGCGGCCGCTTTATTTCTTAACCGGTAAAATGAATTTTGACGCTACGAACGAGTTCTAATACAAGTATTTTCCTGCTCGAAAAAAATTACATTTATATAAAATAAATTGTTTGTCTTTCCAATTTTCTGCCGACATAGTGTTGGAATATGAATAAGTATAATTTTATATAAACAGCGCGGAGCCACTTTTAGAAGGAGTAAGAGCTATTTGTATTCATCTTTTAAACAAGGTATAACATTCGTTCTCCCAAAAAAGTTGCGGCCGCTTTATTTCTTAACCGGTAAAATGAATTTTGACGCTACGAACGAGTTCTAATACAAGTATTTTCCTGCTCGAAAAAGATGGCATTTATATAAAATAAATTGTTTTCCTTGTCAAATTTCTGCCGACATAGTGTTGTAATATGAATAAGTATAATTTTATATAAACAGCGCGGAGCCACTTTTAGAAGGAGTAAGAGCTATTTAACGCACATAATTGTTCCAATTGTTCGTGATGTTACTAGGTGTACGCTCATTGGTTGATTATTTTCATTCCATTGAACAAGTCCGGGTAGACCCATTAAAGGTAAAGACGAGTATTGGAAACGCCCCAATTTCAAATTGGAAATGGAAGCTCTTATTACCAATCATGTGACAGAATATGTTTTGACTAATACATGATGATAACAATTTTGCCGGGGAACCGCCTACTAATTGATATATTTGGTAAATTACTTTATCTATTGGTATGTGAGAGATAAACTTAAGTCTACAATACACGTATCTCTCTCTATCTTCTCTACTCTACCTCGATCAAAATTAGCTCGCAGACAAAAGCCCTTGTTAGTCGTAATACATATTTAACACAGAGTCTGATTTAAGAGACTGTAATACGTCATGTACTGTTATTTCTCTCTCTCTCTCACTTTTTCTTTCTCAAGAATTTCTTACTTTTCTTCGGGTTATTCAAGATGGTGAAAAGAGCAGAAGAAAGATTGTGAAAGAATGAAGACAGATTTATTATGATATTCCCGCCAGGTCGCCACAAATATGTCCTGAGTCGGCGCTCTCAGAATAAAGGCGCGTAACAGTGTCAAATAGACGCAGTGTTTTGAAATGTTGGTGTTGATTGACATGATGCCTCATCAAAGATAGTAAAAAGAGTAGAAGAAAGATTGAGAAGGAATGAAGAAAATATTATGCATGAAAATGCGGGTGAATCTGAATGATCAAAATGAGAGGAAAAAAGAGGATGCAAGAGATGGTGGTGAAAGAGCGGAGGACTAATGAAATAATACATTAAGATAAAAAGCGAGAGTGGATATTTGTGGTTACCATCATATTTCACGGTTCTAACCTAGTGTTATCCATTACGACTGTTAATTAAAGTTCCCTATAGGAAACCAAAAAATATCGATGGACAATGCTCCCCCCCCCCCCCCCTTACCCCGAAAGATTGATGGAAATATTTTGCATGAAAATGCGGGTGAATCTGAATGATCAAAATGAGAGGAAGAAAGAGGATGCAAGAGATGGTGGTGAAAGAGCGGAGGACTAATGAAATGATACATTAAGATAAAAAGCGAGAGTGGATATTTGTGGTTACCATTATATTTCCCGGTTCTAACCTAGTGTCATCCATTACGACTGTTAATTAAAGTTCCCTATAGGAAACCAAAAAATATCGATGGACGATGCTCCCCCCCCCCCCCCCCCCTCCCCCTTACACCTTCCCCCGAAAGATTGATAGGAATATGAAACATCTATGACTTGGCATTCATGAATTTAACTTAATTAAAATAAATAGGCAATATAACCCTCTGCTGAAAATTTGCTTTAAAGGAAAGCAAAACAAAATCAGGGGAAAACATTCCTGAAGTTTGAAAAACGATCCTACAAACAAGAACAGATAACAAAACAAAGGCCTTTGCGGGGTGTGAAAACAGCCATTCAATCACCCACCCTCTACCAGTCAAAGCCGGGTTAGAGATCATTGTTTCGCTATTCATCGGAGCCAACGCGTAGGCTGAACAGGTCTATTGTTTCCCGATTCGGGCATAATTAGTGCACCTTACAATTTGAATAGACTGGGTTTAATTCGTTATCACTTTGCTGTTGTAGAAAGAAAGACACGTAACAGATATTACTGAAAGTTTACAACAACAAAACATATTATGTCTCACTCAAGTCTGCAATACACGTATCTCTCTCTATCTTTCTTCTCTACTCTACCTCGATCAAAATTAGCTCGCAAACAAAAGCCCTTGTCAGTCGTAATATAACACAGAGTCTGATTTTTAAGAGACTGCAATACGTCATGTACTGTAGCTGTCGAAAAAACATCTATAGACAGGGCCCTGTATTACAAAGAGTTGATATCAATATCAACTTATTTGTGATTGATATCAATCACAACTATGTACATAAGAGATGGGAGACTGCAAACTTGTGATTGATTGGAGGACTTGATATTGATTCGGATCAATATCAACTCTTTGTAAGACGGGGCCCAGGGGAAACTCACATCTCCTTGCATAGAAAAAACAAATTGGCCGTCATAATCGAATGTTTATGTTTCAAGATATAGAGTATGTGCCCGCAGACTAATCAAATGTCCCTGCTCGAGAACCCCGTATTTCTTTACAGGGGCACATTACGGTTCGGGATCAGTCTAAAGGCAGATATTTTGTTATGCTATCTGTGCCATATGGATACATGTATTCATATTACCGGACGTATTGTAGTTTCACGGTTCTAACCTAGTGTTATCCATTACGACTGTCAATTAAAGTTCCCTAGGAAACCAACAAATATCGATGGACGATGCTGCATGTTTTACCCCCCCCCCCCACTTCCCCCGACCCCAAAAGAATTGATGGTAATATGAAACATCTGAGAATTGGCATTTATAAATTGTACTTAAGTAAATAAATAGGCAATCCAATTCAGTGGTGGAAATTTGCTTTAATGATAAAGACCAGTTATGGCCATGCGATTGCATTGTGAAAGAAACGCTATGGAGTCGATCAGAAAAGGTTGATCATCTAGCATATAAGCATTAGTGTGTACTGCTAGGTTCTGGAAGCATCAAAATGATAAGAAATTTGGCCCAGTCTTGGTAAAGTTCAATGCACTGTACACATAAAGATAAACAAGGGACTATACGCGACACGTGCGCTAAATTGATCACGTCCAAAAGGATATAATAATTTACCAAAATCCAAAATACCATGGTGAGGAGCAATTATTTCCGATGACAAAAACATTTGTGTATTACAAAATAATCCAACATTTTAGGATTGTGATAGGCATACGGCCAATTTACACCTGTAATCTCTCTCTCTCTCGATAATAATAAATCCATCTCTATCTCGAATCAACACTGTCTCCTTGTTATCTAAAAAGAGGCGTCATGTCAATCAACACCAAACTTTAAAACACGCGTATATTTGACATTGTTACGCGCCTTTGTTTTGAGAGCGCCGACATATTTGTGGCGGGAATGCCATAATAAATATGTCATTATATGTATGTCGTTGTTGCGCACATGTCATGTTGTTGTCCACATGCCATGTGGCGTGAGATAACATCGTTCAATTTTTAGAGAATACAGTTAGATTGGAAATAAGAAATAAGAAATCTTTTTACTTCTAATATATATAATAAAGACTACAATTAGATTTCACCATCTCTTGCATTCTCTTTCTTTCCCTCGTTCTCTGCAATTCCCCTCTCACTTAATTTTCATCTCCCCCCCCCCGCCACTCTCTACTGATCTATATATGACCTTCTCTTTATTTGTTTTGGAATAAATAATCACACCCTCTACAATTTTTATGAAATTTCGTAAAGAAATATGAAGTAAGTTTTATTTATAATTAAAGATAAAAAAAAAAAAAAAAAAAAAAAAACATTATTTCTAAGAGATGGAATTAAAAAATTAGAGTGGTTTGATAAAGTAGGTGATGTAAAAAAAAAAAGGGGGGGTGGGGGGTAAAGTAGGATAATGTGCGTTAAACAAACAAATTATACGCAACATAAAAGCACAAACCACAAACAAAATAATGTGCGTCTCGGTTTGGAAATAAGATTATTCGCATGTGCTTTTCTTCAGGCGCAGACGCATGGAGGGGGGGGGGGGGGGGGGGGGGGCGGGGGCAAGGCTGCTTCCTCCCTGGCCAAAAAAACAAAACAAAAACGGACCCCCATCCCTGCCAATAAAAAAAGTTTAAAAATAAGATGGTAACCATAAATATCCACTCTCGCTTTTTATCTAAATGTATCATTTCATTAGTCCTCAGATCTTTCAACACCCACCATCTCTTGCATCCTCTTTTTTCCTCTCATTTTGATCATTCAGATTCATCCGCATTTTCATGCAAAATATTTTCTTCATTCTTTCTCAATCTTTCTTCTACTCTTTTTACCATCTTTAATGAGGCATCATCTCAATCAACACCAACGTTTCAAAACACCGCGTATATTTGACACTGTATTTGTGGCGGTCTGGCGGGAATGTCATAATAAATCTGTCTTCATTCTTTCTCAATCTTTTTCTACTCTTTTCACCATCTTTAATAAGCTGAAGAAAAGAAAGAAAATTAAATACAATATCACCGACGCTTGAGAAATAAATGGTGAGAGAGAGAGAGCTACAAGCGAAAACAATTAAATATCACTGATGTTACCGGTTAGCCGTCGGAAAGAAATAAAAGTAAGTCCATAAATGCAACCGAGCGCGGGAGAGACAGAAGCGAAACCAATTAAATATCTGTTGATTTCAAACAATTCTTATGGTTCATTCTATATCGAAACTATTCCGGCACGCAATATCAAGAAGGTAGTCGCTGCCGATCGATATCGCCTTTGTTCGGATGGCCTATTCATGGAGCATCGCCTTTGTTCGGATGGCCTATTCATGGGACATTCCAGAATGTACCCAGAATGCGCCAATTAAGACGTTAATTACCGCATTCTAGCTACATTCTAGGTACATTCTGGAATGTGGATTAACGAACAATAGATTCTGAATAGGACATTCTACATGCATTCTACATGCATTCCGAATGCCAGTTGAATAAATCCGTGGCGCCTTACTGGCTCTATAGCTCCTAAGTCGATTCGACAACTAATAGTCTTTATTTTCCCACTTAAAGACATTTTCAAGCTCCCTTTTTTTTAGGGAAGTTCTAAATTAGTATTGTCTTTCAAATGCCGTTAGAATTTAACCTTTTCATTTTTGGCCTGCAAATGGGACATAGTGGTACCTTTAATACTCTTGAAAAATCTGGTTCAGTATTCCATAATACCTAAATTATAGAAATAAAAATGGAGTATAATAGGTGATCTGCCGCGTAGCGTAGTAGAGCACCTATTGATTTCGACAGGATCTATCGTCCCCCCCCTATTCTTTCTGTAAGGATTTTGTTTCGCTTCATATCTCTTGATTTTAACAAGTCAACGCAAAGCGTAATAATAATAATAATACTCAGTTCTTTTATAGCGCATAACACATTACAGGATAGCATGTCCCTATGCGCTTCAAATAGAAAAGGAAGAATAACAAGAAAAAGTCATACAAATAGCATCCCCTCGCAGGGTACAAATGGCCTACATGTATATACAGTACGTCAGAACAAGTTACCTCCATTATACTATTATATTACTAGGCAAGGAAGTTAACCACATTTTCACATATATAATTAGATGTTTTTGCATATTTAATGAGCTATGACCTTTCACCTTTGACCTACATACTCGGAAATTGAACTTAGGCTGTGATTTGATACCATGTACCTTCATATCAAATTTCATTAAAATTTGTCAAACATTACTCAAGTTATGGATCGGAAACCAGATCCGCATATTTAATGAGCTATGACCTTTGACCTACATACTCAGAAATTGAACTTAGGCTGTGTTTTGATACCATGTACCTTCATATCAAATTTCATTAAAATTTGTCAAATATTACTTAAGTTATCGAATGGAAACCAGATTCACATATTTAAAGAGCTATGACCTTTGACCTTTGATCTACGTACTCTAAAATCGAACTTTATTATTTACCATAATTAACGTTGTATAAACCGCCAAATTTCATTAAAATCCGTCAAACACTTCTGAAGTAATCGATCGGAAACCAAATTTGTTACGGACAGACGCACGGAAGGACGCGGACGGCAGCGTTTCTATATGCAGCGTTTCTATATCCCCTCTGACTTCGTCGGCGAGGGGATAATGACATGTGCCATATCATGGACCTATTACGGATGGACATTCAACGTGATTCTTTCTTTGATCCAATGATAGTCGCCGCCTTCTGATTATGTGCATCTTAATGAGAACATTCAGCTGTTCTAACAATAACGACTGCGTAAGCATTTTCGGTCATTGACAAAGGAGCAGTTTCCCTCTCTTGGGTTTTGTTTGGATGGTGTGCTCTGTATTAAGAGTGTGTCTTAAATAAAAGCATCCCCAATGGGGAGCAGCAAAGTTGAGAAGCAGACGATTTTGGTGATATGAAATGTATTATTACTGATTCGCAAACTTTTGCACACACCTATGACCTTATAAAACAATTAGAAGGCCATGCTCTGTATCAGCCCTGTGCGTTGTAACTCTGGAATATTATGAGGAAATAGGGGGAAACGGGATTTTAAATCACAACCCAAAAATAACCTCTATCTGGTAATATTAACATGTTTTTCAAAATAAAATACATGTACAGTACACGGAACAACAATTTCCGATTGTAAGCCAGAACTGCACACCTATTTTCATGATTTATTATCTTCTGCGCATGTAGATTGACATGTGTAAAATCACTATCTTGATTCTGTCCCGGCTTTTTGGCGGTGACCATGATGAGATCAAAGTGAAGAAACATGTTCGGAATGTTATTGAGACGACATTGACGGAGACAATCACAATGAATTTGTTAAAAATACGATGAATGTCCATCCGTAATAGGTCCATGGCCATATGCATGATTATTGATCTTAACGAAGAGATTTTTTAAATTACTGATGCGTGACGCATCTAGGCCCCATTTTGTTAATTGTATTATTTACCATATTTCTGTCATTTCTCAATATATCTCATAAACTTGAAGTCACAGGTAAACTTTTGGTCACACTTTTGGACGCACCATGTGTACAATACAATACAATACAATATCAGGATTTGACAGTGCGAGCAGTATGAACACAGTTTGAAGATGTGCTTGTTATCACAGATTTTTATTATATACCAAACTAGCTCAGGCGATTGTAAAGATCAGCATGCTTCTACCGTAGCTAAGAGCACTGGTTCACAAAATTAGGATTTATGTAAGCTTTATGGCATATACAAGATTCATACCACCCCATATCACCCTCAGGGCAATGCCCAAGCAGAGAGATTTAACAGAACTCTTTTTGAATTAGTTAAATCCCTCGACCAGCGTGATAGGCGACGATGGCCAGAGTTATTGTCCCATCTTATATACGTGTACAACACTACCCCTCATGCAACCACTGGGGGTCAGTCCTTTGCCCTTTTGTTTGGTAGAAAAGATCTATACCATTGGACCATCTTTTGGGCATGAAAAACATAGAGCAAGACTTTGTTAAGAAGCAAGCTGATCTGGCTAGTCGAGCTCAAAAAGTAGTTAAGAGAAAGGATTTTACAATAAACTAGAAATATCGCAATCTGTATTGCTGCGCAATGCGAATGTATCCCCCGGCAGTGGCAGAGATTTGTGTCATCCTTATTGATTTGATTGATTTGAATTTATTTCCATATTTCACAAATAAATTTGAACAAATAATTATACAAACAAACAAAACATTCAAAAACAAAATACAACGAAATAAATAAATTGAAGACAAAAGTACACTAAAATATTACATAATCAACGATTTGTTTGTAATTAACAGAACAATATTTGGTTCCCAGGGGTAATTGTGGCAACCGTAATCAATATTAATCAAGAAAAATGTAATAAAAGAAAACAAACAAGGCAAGAACAAAACAAACAAAAAGAAGAAAAGAGACGACAAGGTGTCATCCCAACTAATACATTTTGTAAGACCACTAGAAAAATAGAAACTTACTTACTTAAGGTTATGGTTTGTTTTACAATCAGAAAAACTCACTTTGAACACAATGAACAGCCTAGGAAAATCTTCCTTGTTCAACTTTTTTGCACAGTTAGATCAACCTACAACAGCGAAAAAATTGTTTGAAACGAGCAACTACTTTTAAAAATATGTAATTATATATCATTTTTTCGCAGTTTCACTGTCTCATTTCATTTTTGAAATTTGTTAAGTTTTAGGCTATCAAATACTAAATAAACATGCAAATAGTGAGGAACTGAGGAAGAGTAATTGCATCGTCATCAATGTATCCGAGTATGCAGATGTACATATTGCTAAAGCTGCAGTGAATTCTTCTCGTCGTTAGTCTACTACTCTCATTTGAAAAGGCACTGACCTATTGGTGTTACTCTTGCATTACGCGGATGTAGATAGCAGGGAACTATACTTCCACTCTTACAATGCAGCCAAGGCTCCGAAGGTGTATAACATTAAGCAGTTGAAAGTGGACATGGGTAAAGAACTATGCTCACAACTATTTTTTCTACATGCCTACACTGGTTGCGATTCGACTTCCAGGATATTTGGAATCGGAAAGAGAGCAGTCTTCCAGAAGCTTGTGAAATGCAACCCCACTTAAGAATCCAGTGCTAGTACTCTCCTTCTTCCAAGTCAGCCACAGGAACTAATAGAGGAGCTTGGTATCAAAGCAATGTCTTTCATGTTTGGTTGCTGCTGTAATGACTCAGTTGCATCATTACGATACAACTTGTCCGTCAAGAAAATTGCCAATGCGACTCCCTCCTACGCCAGCCTCCACCAAATTCCACGGTCGGTGACACCATAAGGGTGAGAGAGAAACATTATAAGTTCATTTCCTGTTTATAAAGTGCGCCTTCTATTAAGAAATCGTAGTGGTTTTGTGGCCCTTTGGACGCCATATTGGATTTTGTGGTTTCCTGAACCACTGCTTAATGTTCTAAGTTACCCTAATGGATTCTATGACCCCGAAAACCATAGCATAGACACCCAAATTATGTCTCTCGGATGGATAATAAGTGACTTATGGCCATGTTTATGTTATGGCGGCCATTTTGGACGCCATCTTGGATTTTGGGGTTTTCTAGACCATCACAACCCATTTTTACTTGTCTCAATGGATTCTCTGACCCCTGAAACCATGGGATAGACACCAAAATTATGTCTCTAGGATGGATAATAAGTGATTTATGGCCATTTTTAGTATCGGCGGCCATCTTGGACGCCATCTTGAAAATAACAGATTTCTGAACCTTTTATTTTGGTATACTTTTAGTATGTTATTCCTGAGGTCAAATCCTACGAGAAACCGTTGAAAAACCTTTTGTTGCAATTTAAGGGGGGAGGGGAGGGGGGGGGGGTCAAACCATATCTTGACCTGACTATATCTATCTTCCTCGTGTTCGCTCTAATTTAGCTTCAGTTTGACAGTTTTGTCTTTGCCAAAAAGTGTTGCTATCGGACGTCTGTCTTAATTAGGTAAGGCCAAGAGCGATCCGGATCACTCTCTGGCTTAATAGCAATTTCACTGCTAGCATTAATCCCAAATGCCTTAGTGAATAAGTTCCTAAAAGCGATATCGCTCTTAGGAGTGATATTGAGCGACTTAATCTCACTTGGGATCAATTTTAGTTGTTAGTGAATCACCCCCCTGATGTCTGGCTTGCATTATTCAAACTTTCATCTGTGTTTTTTTTTTAATGCAATGAGGGAATCGAGAATGAGCGAAAGTCGATAGGGAAAGAGATAAAGAAATGTGAATGAATTTTTGGGGAGGGTCAAGAGTCAACATGAAAGAAAAGAAAACATGCAAAAAAACTGCATTAATTGAATAATTCTGTACTTTTTAAAGAAAGAAGATCAAATTGTCTAAATTGTCTAATTTCACCCACTTATCCTTTTTTTTCTTCTTCTAATCTGAGCTTAAACTGTTTGTAAAAGAAATTTAAAGAATCAAGGGAAAGCAGAGATGCCAACTGTTCCGTATTTGTTCTGTTTTTTCGCTATGAATACGGCAGTACGTTTTTTGTATGTTTTGTTACGTTTTTTTTTTCTTAATTTCTGATCATGGGCTTTGTGTCGTAAGTGTATTATGCACCTTCAAACGATGCACTCGGGATGGTGATACGGGCCCCAAACTGCGCACATTGCGAACAACCCACGTGTAATGAATGCACGTCGCGCTCCGATCCGGGTACGTATACGTGGTACTGCCAGGTTTTTTAAGCTGCTCGATTGGGCGATATGTTAAGTTGATAGATTTTTTCAAAAATACTGTTTTTTGCTCTTAAGAATACTTTTTTTTGTTGAAGAAGGTTGGCATCTCTGGGAAAGAGCCATTGGAATAATAAGAGAGAGGATGGACCACAATAATTATCTTCAGATAATGAATTAGCTTATGTATCGTTTGCTAATTCACCCGCTTGTCAGGAAGTAATTTGGCGATGACATTACTCTTTGAATCTCTGCCGACTTTATCCCAGCTTAGCCTCCACCTTTCACATACACACTCTCATACACATGTAAATTTGCCCCCAATTATCAGTTCAACAAACTTCATCATAATTTATGAATCGTCTGTTCTACTGTGCCAGCAGTCACTGAACTTTAATTTATGCTGGTTTCACTCTCCGCCCACTCGGGGGAAACTTTCTGATTGGTCATCAGTAGAGTTAGCTGATCACAGTCACATCACTACTGACAAACACAGACAAGGCATACATGAACAGACAGCACGTACACACAAATGTGCAGTGTATAATATGCGTGTACCTTGCATGCAAAGCTGTTTTCATTGTTTTGACTTGCCCGCGCCTCATTTTCGGGGATACAATGGAAAATGAACGGGGCGTTTTTTAGGAATTGAAAGCAGCTACCTTACGAGAAACGTGACATACACTGCAATCTCACACGACTCACACATGCTCAGTGACACAAAATTACATAAACAAGCTAGGGCACACACAGCTACAGTACAGAGGCATGAGCTCAAGGCGGTACTGCTGCAGACAATATTTACATGTTAAGTGCTGTGTTACTAGTATCCGTCTTATTTACAGTAAAGCTATGAGGTTGATATAAACAAATTCCTGAATTGAAATCATTTTCTTTTTGATTACCAGCAGTCCTTTTCAGGACTCCCCAATCCTCCCCTCTCTCACATGGTGCAAACGTAAGCCTACTGTATATCTACATCACCATGCAAGCCGATACTTATAAGCAGCATCTGAATGAGATTCAATTGTCCAACTGTTATATTTTCACCAAATATAATTTTTACCTTCTCAGCTTTGATTTAACCTCATTGAAAAGTAAAGGTTTTGTTGTAGAATGTACGAGTACAACTAGTATGTAACATTATCAAGAAAATGGCTGCGCCCATGTCATGCTAAAAGGTACATCATCACGCCAAGAATATCTTCTTTTATGTATCTCTTGAACACTTTCGTAAGGAATATCATACATCAAAGGGCATGAATACATCTCATTTTTAACCGACCTACACTTATTCTCTGAGGTGAGGTTCCCTTAAAGAGTAAGTACTGTACAGCCAGTATGCATTCAATTCCCCCAACCTTTACTCGGCATTCTATGGGTAAAAATTTAATTAGAACATAGAAATACCAGTAAAGGATAACATAAACCAAGTCAGACTTGTGTTTCATGCAAGTGCATACATGTATATAGAAAAAGATCACACAAAATCACTTGTATCACATATTTAAAACTATATCGATAGTGTTCACATTACATTCAGCTTCACATGCAAGACTTGTAACATTTCTGTGGGTTTTCAATGTTGTTGTAAGTTTTGCATTGTTTTTTGTTTTTTTAAATACTTACACTTCTTTTTACTGCTACCAAATCCAGCAAAACCCATCATAGAGGCCATATCCGGATCCATTCTATCTATCACTCCATCATCAGCTCTCCTTTTCCTGTCCTTCCTCTTCTCTCTCTGATATGCCTTGTGCTTTTCCTCCTGCAAAACATCAAAAAAAGCTCTTTGACTACGTGCATTCCACAATAATGCCACCGACCTGTGTGCAATTCTCACCAACCATCAGGGTTGGCCGGTAAATATCGCCAAGCAAATTTTGACCCAAATGGGAAATACCAGGAATACTGAAAAATAACAATATTTTTACGAAAGAAAATCCTTTAAATGTTTAGATTGAGCAAGAGTCATTATTAAACCCCAAAAGGCAATGAAAAGGTACTTGGAACTTGGTTGAGGAAATATATCATACAACTACATAATGTACAGTTTGATGCTCTTTAGTCATTATTTTAAATTTGGGCCAATAAGATAAGATTTTGGGTACCTGAGCATTTTTGGCTATCAATGACTCTAACCCTCAATCAGCAATGTATTTTGATACCAAAATAGAGATTTTCTGTGATTCTATAACCCCAGAAAATAGTTTAAGGCAGTCATTTTGACTGTCTAGAATTGCTGGCCCTTTAGGGCCCTTTTGGAGCAACTTCAGGGTCATTCCATGAAATGGGGGCAAAAAATATGACGGTGTCCATGTAACGTTGGTATAAGATCTTCTAGTACACATGGATAATGAAATTATCTGTTGAAGATTTTTATGCAATGAATGTATTTAGTAGTGCCTTACCAGAATCGTTCCTGTTTCAGTTACTTTTCTTCAAAATATTTGCTTAAAGGGATTGGGTAACTTTGTCTCAGATTATGAAACAAAATCCTGGATTTAGCTCATGCTGCAATGATAATTATAAACCTTTAGGTCAGTCAGGAACCCCATGACTTTTACAAGCCGATCCCCTGTCTGATTATCAAGATATTTATGATTGGAAATCGAAATCAAATTTTGCGTTTTCCTGACGGTTTTCCTAACACTACAGTCTATTAGGGGAAAACAAGTATGGTAAAACCGGTCACTCAAAGATTTTTTACTTTTTTGTGGCACTTCAATGATCATTTTGATTTTTTTTTAGGGCCCCATTATTACATCATACCAAAGACACTAATAACACGTAGGGCCATGCATCTCAGATTCAACATTGTTAAACAATGCCTTTACTACACATTTATCTTTTTACCAGTGATACATGGACACCATATTCATTTCAAGATAAAAAACAGTTATGGTCATGCGATTACATTGTGAAAGAAACTTGTTGAATTGATCAGAAAAGGTTGATCATCTAGCATACAAGTTATTGGTGTGTACTGCAAGGTTCCGGAATCATCAAAATGATTTGCCCAGTCTTGATAAAGTTACAAGCACTGTACACAGAAAGATGTATATGGGACTATGCGACATGTGCACGACACGTGCACGATATCTTTCCGGTCCAAATAGATATAATAATTTACCAAATATATCAATTAGTAGGCGGTATTAGTAGTTGTATCGTCACGTATTAGTCAAAACATATTCTTTCACACGATTGGTAATAAGAGCTTCCATTTCATCTTTTGAGAGGGGGGCATTTCAAAACTGGTCTTTACCTTTAACATTACATAAAATTTGGATCCATAATATTGATTCACCATGAAGCTGAGTATTACTGAAGATAGTTGGCTATGCTTTTATGCAAAACTCAATTAGAGCAAATATTGTTACAGTTGATAGGAGACATAGTTTATCACTTCTAGTATGTCACAAAAATTGCCCAAACCTCGTGGAATGACCCCTATTGTTCATAGCGGATTTTCTACACCAAACAATTTCAGCCAAAACATATGTTCTGAAATGCATGAAAACACTGGTGGGCCCCTGAAATTGGGTAATTTGGGAACCGATTAAAAAAAAATCGGTTGGTGGCATTGTTTTAAGCATTAAATTTTACTACAGAATTTGCAATAAAATTTAGGTGAACACCATTTTCCTGTTGGCATCGTCTGTGTAACTAACTAACAATGCATTTCAAGTTATCACAGGATGAAGACATTTTCCATGGTTGGAGCCATGCAAATATCTGTGCACGATACGACTCGTCAAAACAAATGGGTTACCGTATTTGCCGGCGTAAAGGCCGCAGTATTTTTGGAAGAGAATATATCAAAAAGTCGGGGTGCGGCCTTTGCGGCGAAAGAGTAAAAAAAAAAAAAAAACGCAAGTCAAAACTATGAAAAGCAGCACGAATTTGTATATATGGGATAACAATGAAAGGCGATGGACATTTCTAGAATAACTGTCTTACCGACAATTATGTGTTATATTTTTTAAATGAAGGGCAAAATCTCGTAAATAAAATTCATAACTTACCAACCAAACTCTACTGGTAGATCTAGATTTAAGTTTTTGCCAGAGCTAAAGCAACCTCAGCTCGCGTGAGCATTTAGATATGGTGCAATACACAAGAGATAGGGGCAATACACAGGAGAAAGCCAAGTGAAAGCATCAGGGTCGGGACAGCCGAGCGGTCTAAGGCGGTGATTTGAGTCGCATTCTACATTTGTTCGGGCGAGTTCGAATCCTGCCTCCGACAAAACTTATCGCCGGCAAATACGGTATGCAGAAGCAAGAAGATATCAATATCAGAGATGCCAACCTCTTGACACAAAAAAAAACAGACTGAGTATCCTAAAAAATCAGATTTTGGAGAGAAAAATCAGATTTTCACGAAAACTTGACACTACCACTGGCCCATCGGCCCCGGGCCGGTAAAATTTCAGAAAAATGTTTGCTCTTTCATCAAAATTTAATGAGAAAAGGGTAAAGCAAAGTTTTTGTTGGGGTTGCAGGGGTTTACTTGTACATTTTTCTATGTGA
The DNA here is from genome assembly GCA_035222895.1 of Strongylocentrotus droebachiensis. Lineage (NCBI taxonomy): Eukaryota > Metazoa > Echinodermata > Echinoidea > Camarodonta > Strongylocentrotidae > Strongylocentrotus > Strongylocentrotus droebachiensis. The sequence continues at coordinate 38,912 of JAVYIG010008420.1, forward strand.
TTCCGCTGTTATTATGTTTGTTTTTTGTTTTTTAATGAAAAATCGTATTTTAAGATTTTAAGATCGTATTTCACTGTTACTATCGTACTAAATACGATTTAATCGTACTGGTTGGCATCTCTGTATCATACTCAAATACACACCTCTTCTTTCAGTTCTTGGAGCCTTGCTTCAAAATCGTAGTCCTTTTTCTTTTCTTCCACTTTTTTCTTGTTCATCTCAAACCGTTTCTTGACTTGATCTAAGGACGACCTCTCCACGTTCATTGACATACCTAAATTTCTTTGATCTGTAAGGTATCAAAAAAGAAATTATTTGTTCAAGTGCACATCACATAACATTTCAGTCCCTTTTTGTTTTCCATCGTCAAACATAAGTTATAAGGTAAAGATGGTGGGGGGGGGGGGTAAAATTATGGATATTAAGAATTTTGTTGCAATGTCAGGTTATTGCTGATTTACTGAACTCATTCCGATATCTAGGAGGAAAAAGTTTGATGGTTTCCTTTTTGGACAAGACTTGTTTGACAAAGAGTTTTACTGTCAAGGCTACAAGGTCACATGTGTATAACAAATGAAAATAGCCCACTGCTATTATACCCCTTAACTTCTGTACAAGATTCTTTCACAAGTGAAAATACATAGTGTATATATTTCAATAATAAACTAGATGGAACTTCGAATTCGATTTTACAAACCGAAACAGAAGCAATTTTTCAATTTTTATTAAACAAATTTGTTTTCACTGGCTGCCTGCCGTAGCAACAAACGGAATTGACAAAAGACTTAACTCTGTTTTGTTGACGATCAGACATAGACAAAGACTTCATGCATGGCTGTTTGTCAATGAAACAGAGTTAAGTCTTCTGTCCATTCTGCTTGTTGCTATGGCAGGCAGCCAGTGAAAACGAACTTTTTAAATCAAATTATGTAAATGCAAGCATCACTTTAAACAAACATAACTTTGTTATTCCTTCCTCATTTTTCCTGATTGAGGTGTCATATGAAAGGGTAGAAACTGAACTTTCTAGAAATGTGAATTTTTCTTCGAAATTCAGATACCGCCCGCCAAATGACTTTTTGGTTTCCTTCCTTCAAATTTCTTTTTATCACTCATGCGTGAAATATGCATCGTATGAGTTGCATAAAATGAAAGAGGAGGATCTAAACTTTACAAATATGTGTCATTTATTAATTATAATTGTGATTAAGTTATGATAAAACATTGATAATTCTCGGTTTCGTTTTTTCTGGGTCACACTGTATTTTGCAAACAACCTACGTTTTTTGCCATTGATGTGATCCAGGAAGTTGATGGAGTCTTTAACAACACAGTCGCAAACATCGCAGTAGTACCCGCCCATCTGTGAGGAAGGCGTTGTCTTGGTGATGACCTGGGACTTTCCCAGCTTTGAGTCAAGGTCTACCTTGTAATCACGCTGTTTGAGAAGCTCACGCTTGACAGGTGGCTCTTTTCTCCTCCTCTCTGAAAAATAAGGATTGCAGAAATTTTATATTTCATTCATCGTTTCATGCATCTATACCATTTGGAATTTCATACATTTCTTTGAAGTTGCTTATGAATGAGTTTTGAGACCTGTGTGTATCTTTACTAGTACCAGCAATAACTTCTTCATTTGTAAGACAAATATCCTTTCATTTACCATATCTCTATGCGCCTACATCAAATCTTCTTTAAATCTCATCTCAAACGTCTAAACCTTTTCTCCAAAACTAAAGCCCTGTTCGGATATGACAAGATAAAACTGCCTCCAAAAAAATTGTGACCAAGCATAATGAGTACCGGTAAATAAATGGTAAGATTTGCGTGGGTAAAATACATGTACAAAGCTGTGCCAGGGAAAAAAATACACGGGGGCGGCGGGCGAATTAAATGTGGACTGAATGAACCCTAACAAATCATTTTATAATGAGAATCCTAATTAAAATCGCCCCAAAACAATTGCAGCACGACTACGAGTGGCCGCTATCTCCTACCCCTAGCACCACCGCTAGGGCGGCTAGCCGGCGTGCAGAGCGGAGATCAAGAGTACGCGAGCAACACTCTCACTCCGTCTAAAAGTTTTACTTCGTTGTGAAAACCTTACTTTGAAAAACGATTCTCAAAATTCAGTATTCATGGCCTGAATAATCACAATCCAAGCCTTGATTTCACAACTCATGTGGCAATCATGACGGAAATAGATCACAATTTCGGAATTTCGTGCACGAAGTCAACCTTGGCCAATCAGGGGAAATGAGATAAATAATCGGTAGAGATAAAAAAATATAAAAAAATATGCCAACAATTTTCAAGTTTTGGGCTATCAAATACTTTAAAAAAAATGCATAGCTGGGATTAGTTTGTCATTCAGAGTTGTTGTAGACAGTGTTTGTAGATATTTGGTGTTTTTTCATGACTTTGAAATTAAAGACATTAGAGAAGAGGTAAAAAATGTGAGCCCCTATTTGGATTTTATAATGAAGGCACACATTTTGTTTTCCATTGTCATTATAGATGGCGGTTCGCATGTTTTGCCTCTTCTCTATTAATTTCAAAGTCATGAAAAGGCACTTCATATCAACAAACATGGTCTACAACAACTCCAAATGACAAATTAATCCCAGACTTGCAGTATTTGATAGCCAAAAACTTGACAAATTTTGAGAGAAAAAATAGTCAGATTTATCCAAGGTATGAGCTAGTGATTTAATATTAGAGTGCTCAAAATTAAAAGTAGAAATTAAACTATGTATAAATAAAAGGTAACGGTTAACAAATAATTTAAAAGAATACATATTTTCATCAATTTTGGAAACAGCTCCTGGTCCTGGAAAACAGCTCCTGGTTTTCTAAAAAAAATTAGGACCGGGAGTCGCTTTTTCAGATATTTGGCTCCCGGTCTGCTTTGACTTACGAAAAAGGCTTGCTCATGTCTGAATGGGCTTTCACATGAAATGTTGTCAATTACCTTTCTCTGCCTGAGCCTCCAGCTCCTGGTCCAAACGTTCCTTTGCCAGCTTCTCATACTCATCTCGGTCCCACTTTCTCCTGTGGTCCTCGACACGCTAAAATAAATCAAGAGATAAAGAAAACTTGTGTGAATTATTTTTCTTGTTTAATAGAACAAGAAAGTATGAAGATATACCGACAACATGGTGGCCTGTACTTCTACAGAGGAAGAAGAATCTCTTACTAAACTGCAAATATATCATGTAAACAGTCTGGGCATATCCACAAAAATACAAAAAAAGCAAGGATGTGGTTTTATATTATCAGGTAGGCCCGAGTCAAAATGGTTCCCTACACAGTTTCTACACGGTCTCCAACCACCACACTGAATCTTGCTCAACAAGCCTAACTTTTCTGAGATTCCCTTTTTCCCCTCTCATTTAAATCAAGCAATATAAAATATTTTGTCTTATTCTCAAAATTAAATGTACACTGTAAACTTATTTTATTATGTACATACCTGTACTTAATTCATTTGTTCTATTAGTAGGAGACCAGCCTGTAGGTCCCGTGACCAATCTCTGGGAACAAAGGTTTGAAAGTGTTTTTGTGTTCCCTGATGAATACCAAACAATTTTGACTTGGGCTGCCCCCTTGAAAATCCTAGGCTTTTTTGTGAGGGGTCAACAAAGATCAAACAGGAATAGAAATTCAAATATATTCAAATCGTGTCGGTATGCATATCAAATTACTTGTCTGGTCATGAGGATTCAAAAAATGTATAGTTTGCTATACCTCCGACCTTAAATGAGGGCGCTATGGTCAAAAACGTTGAAAGGTCAACACACTTTTGACTGGTGGTCAAATTCACCAACACAGTTAACCTACATTTAATATCAAATTGCATATCAAATTACTTGTCTGGTCATGAGGATTCCAAAAATGTACAGTTTGTTATACCTTCAACCTTAAATGAGGGCGCTATGATCAAAAAGGTCAATGCACTTTAGACTGGTGGTCAAATTCACCAACACATTTAACAATAACATTGTCCGATTCTAATGATTTTAGTGTCTAATAACATGGCAAATTCAACTATACAACTTTTAAAAGTAAAATTGCTTACCTTGACCATGAACATTCAAAATGGCTGCCGTTTTGGTGACAAACATTTAACAACTTCTTGACCATGGGTTTGGGGGAAATTTCAAGGTTATGGCAACCACTTTTGATTTTAAAAGTTGCTTACCGTAATTAACGGTGTATAAACTGCACCTTTTTGCCGCCGAAAAAAATTCAAAGTCGGAGGTGCGGTTTTTTAATTTTTTTTACCCGATTTATTCCCCTCCACCTGGCGCTATGCCTGGCAATGTCTCCCAGCTCAGTTATCGATGTGTTGAATCACCACTAGGAAACTAGAACAACACTCAAATTTGTCTGTCATCTTGGTTTGAAAGTAATCTTTATGATAGATCTCAATATGTAGTTTATAATAATAATTCCTCCAATTTTTCTTCTATTACACGGCGTACCACAAGGTTCTATCCTAGGTCCTCTACTGTTTTTTAAATTAACATTAATTATCTTGCACATTCAGCTGCACCTCGCAGTTAAATGAAAGGCCTTCCTCTGACTGGCACTTCCGTGATTGTGCTGCTTCCGTATAATGCGCTGTACGAGTGTTATTCAGCGCATTATACAGCAGCAGCACATTTACGAAGTGCCAGTCAGAGGTCATCACCATTGTGTAGAGATCGTGAATTCACACGCTACACGTGAAAAAGGAGTTAAGCTGTATCGGTCTGGTAAGAAAATTTCTATTATTTCCTTATTTTTACCTCCAATTTTTAAATTCAGGTTGTAATTACGATTACAACTAACATAAAATTCATCAAAGCCACTGTCCAATATTGGTCGGTTGCGGGAAAGTGTGATTTTGGACACATTTGAGATGTTGTTTACCTTCCTCTCTGTGCAGTGGTATGGGAGGCGGTTAAGGCTCTCTCGAATAATATTATAAAAAACATTTCGAGGGAGCCCTTAAGTAGGGTGTCTGATCGCATCGCAGATTGCACGCATCTCTATGCAGTCTATGTGCATTGCGCGACCATGAAAATTGGTCAATGATTTTATGAAAAAATTGAAATTCAAACCTTTGGGGCTTGTGATCCTGAAGGTGAAACTCAATAAATGAGGTGTCATATGAAAGAGCAGGTTTTTCTCCATATTCCCCAAAGGGGGCACCCCCAAAACTCTAAAAATATCTTGGTCAAAACAGCGATTTAAATGTTGTTTGCATCCTAGCTCCAAAATTTGCCTCTTTCCTGAGCTGCGCCCCCTGGGCTTATGTCCGGCTAGACGTAAGGAAAATATTTATGCACTTATTTTTTCGCTAGCCCCAAGAGATCACTCGCCCCAACAGTTTAAAAATACCCTTCCCACATTTTTGGAATCAGCTAATTAGGGAGGCGTGAGCTCCGCTCAGTCCAAACGATGGTTACATCGCGTAACATCTGCGCGTAAAGTGAATGAAAGTATGGATAGCCATTCGCACCATAAACCCCGGAAGTGAATACACGTTATAGTCGATGGCAATATCGCGGAGACAACGTGCACGTTGTCTCCGCGATATTGCCATTGACTATAACGTGTATTCACTTCCGGGTATATTGTGCGAATGGCTAGCCTAACTAGTCAATGGCACATGTCGTTGAGACAGCGTGGCTCAAGCTGCAAGTTGCGCATAACATGCGTACGCTATGCATACGCTTGCATATTGCGCGATACAGCTGTTTGGCTAAATTTAGCAAAACAACATGGGGCCGTTTCTCGAAACCGTCATAACTACAAGATCAACGACATCTCGCCACTGTCACGCAACTTGTCAGCTAAGTGTTTCACAAAGCCGTCTTTGCCAAGATGAGCGACAACTTCTGAGACAAGCGAGTTGTCGCTGCTCCGAACCCGTCATATCTTTTTAATTGCTGTAAAGCGCCATCACAAGTCAGTTTGTTGCTATTCCATGGGCCGCGAAATGTACGATTAGTTTCACTATCATTTTGAGAAAAATATTGACGAGATCGGTACGTAATTCTCTGGGATGCGAAATGCAAATGTAAAAAAGTGATAATAAAAATTATACAGAAACTTTAAAAAGCTGAATATAAACATTAAATCACAAATTATTAAACTATAACATATAAATAAGAGAGATAAGAATGTTACACACCGTTTTCCATAGTCGATCCATAGTCTTTTCTTAGGATACGGTCATACCTTTGGGGCCTATGTGCATTATTATTCCCTCTCTAATTACTTCTTCCAAATTATATTTTCAATATCAAATCAATTATATAACAAGTATTTATGAGACTCTAGAATAAAAACTGGCTGAGAAAAGGTATTTTGCCCAACATTCCTCGTCACAATAAACAAAAAAAGTATGTATTGATAAACTATCACATTACAGTATCCTTCAACTACCTTTTGATTGGATTGTCGAGAAAAAAACACTCACTGGTTTTTCTTCAATTTAAGAATCTTTACATTAATATCCAAATCGTTTGATGATCTACATTTGATAATGACACTATTTTATATTAATTTTAGGAGAGTTTATATGTATATGTTTCTTTTTGAACAATTTTAGCCCCAAAACTTGTTTTGGGTTATTCGTGATAAATCAAATGGATCGTGACAAAGACTATGTTCTTGAGCTGCTAGTATCGCGATATATTGATATCATGTCTGTCATGGCTTCGTGAAACGGTTTATCCAATTCATGACATATCTGTCATGAAGATGGTTTCGAGAAACGGCCCCCATAACTCTGCGTGTACGTCTTTTTCGTCGATTCTGGCCAAATCGATATGAATATTCCAGCGTTTTGGAGGGGCTGTATCTTTTGATAGAAACATCGGTGAGACTTGAAATTTGAAATGTATTAGGTCTAGGGTCTATTGACTATTCTTCTGATTACATATTTTATTCAAATAGAGTCTAGACCTATCAAACAAAAATGGTGAAAAACGATCTCAAATTGAAAATTGAAAAATCGTTCAGACACCCTACCTTTTTTTAATTTTTTTATTTCATTTATTTTCCACTTCTCATAAAAAACATATAACAATTTACATACAATATCTGATTAAATACAACAAAACAAAACAAGAAAATAACATAACAATATTAAAAGAATTTTTAGCACCTAGAACTTATACTTGAGTATGTGGAGGAGCCAACAAAGGCCATTGGCCTGTCAAGGGCTGGTCTCCAGGAATAAATTAAAAATATATTGGTAGGTAAAGAACATAATTTAGTACATAACAAAAGGGAAACAGGCGGTCTGTGTGATGGAAAAGTATACACAAAGAATATTTGAGCATAAATAATTCAGGTGGTGTAGTAATTATTTTAAAAAAAATCAACATATTTTAACATTTCAAAAGACATTGTTTGTATTTGCCTTAGAAGGCTATATCAGTAGGGGCGCTGGTCCGAGAATGAGGATCGTCCACATAAACAAGGATATCCTCATAAACGAGGACAAAATCCGTCCTCAAAAATAAGGGTTGTCTGCATTTTCGAGGACGTTTTTTTTCATCGGCGCTCTGGGTAGGTATGTTACAATGTGTGTGCTTTCGCCAAGAAGGTTTCTGCCATGGGGCTGTTATGCACTATTGGAGACCAATTTGGATAGCCTACGTAAATGTGATCTTTTGATGGGCTGATTAGATTTTTGTTTCATGATTTCTATTGGATGAGAAGAATGACATTGTTATCTTTCATTTCATACTAAACTTTTTATGATTTATGTTTTCGGCGGTTTGTTTTGCTGCACTGTTTCACAAGAGCCGTGTTTAGTGCCATTCTGTACCCTGATCCTACCTACAGGATTTGAAAAAAAGTATCTAGACCGATTGGTTAACATGTGAATTTGCTTTTGGTGAAATTTCAGCAAAATCTAACGATTAGAAATATGTTTTTTTGGATGAGGAATGTGAAAATGTCATGCAAAAATGACGGCCCGATTAGCGTTTTTTGTGTATTTACATACATTTTGGGGTAATTTTAAGTCATGAAATAGAATCTTTCGGTCACATTTGAGATCACAACTTTTGATTTAAAAACAAAGGAAAACAAAGCAATTAAATACATGATTTCTGGGCGTTTAAAATTGGCATAACTTTCTTATTACTGGGGCTATTATGATGAATGAGGCATCAAATAAAAGGTCTTATCAAGCTCTGTCGAATGGCATAAAGCAGGAGCTTGAATTCTGAGATTTAATTTTTTTGTAACATCCCTACTCTGGGGGTTTCATGTTACAGAACGGCCCACTGGCGATGCCAAAAATGGATTCCCCGGGTGAAAATAACCCTAGTTCACCGTCTACTTTTATGGGTTGTCCGTCTTCCCAAGGATTTATTGCTCATAATGTGATGGTCTCTGTAGAAAGTCAATGTAAAATGCATCAAGAAAATCATTGCAGAATCCGTTTTTTGCATCGCCAATGCGCCGATCAAAAATGGAGGTCTATGAAACGTCTGCGAAAATGCAGACGGTCCTTATTTTTGAGGACGCATCTGTCTGTGTTAAAGAAGACGATCCTCGTTTATGAAGACGATCCTTATTCTTGGACCAGCGCCCCTACTGTATATAGGCCCAGGACACAATGTTTAAAATAAATCGCTGTTTTGACGAAGATATTTTTAGAATTCCGAGATGCAGCCCCTTTGGAAATATGGGGATTCACCTGCTCTTTCATATGACACTTCATTTATTGATGATCACCTTCAGGATCACAAAGAATAAAGGTTTGAATCTCGATTTGAAAGAAAAAAAAAAGACCAATTTTGCATAGCCGCGCATAGACCGAAAGCTTCAGTCTCTCTAATCGTCGGTTGTTCCACTGAGACTACGTCTGGCTCCACTAGACCTCCGGTTATAGAGACTGAACGATCGCCTATGCCAGCCTATGTTGAAGATATCACGGCTAGATTTTAGCCGCTAGGCCCCTCCCACAAACATGACAAACTTGCCACGGCCGTATTGTTATGCCCCCAAAATCCCCCAAAATGTCATTTTACCTCGTCCGTATCCAATTTTAAATTAGGCCTAGGCTATAATACATTGGTTCCACTTACTAACTTGATTGAAATAATCCGTTTAATGGTCCCTTTTAAGGAAATTATGGGTCAAAATAGACATCCATGTTGAAAATCTTGCAAGCCGTGTTAAACTCTCGCTGCCGTCAATCTCATCCCTTCTAGTCTACGCCGAAGGCAAAATGATTATGAAGGAAAAACTGTGATAACGCCATTACGAACGTGTAGATGGCGCACAGTTTTTCCTTCATAATCATTTTGCCTTCGGCGTAGACTAGAAGTAGAAGGGATGAGATTGACGGCAGCGAGAGTTTAACACGGCTTGCAAGATTTTCAACATGGATGTCGATTTTGACCCATAATTTCCTTAAAAGGGACCATTAAACGGATTATTTCAATCAAGTTAGTAAGTGGAACCGATGTATTATAGCCTAGGCTAGGCAAATTCATGCAAAAAAATATATTCAAAAAACTGACTTGAAAACACATCATACAATTAGTCTGAACCGAGTCAGGAGCAAATTTGAAGAAATTATATTTTTAAATGTTGTAAAACCAAAGATATAAGAAGAAAACTGACCAAGTATCTGTACTAAAAATCGTACATGTAAAATTGGTCGTATACATTCGACAGCTGAAAATGACGCGCACGGTTGCATTACGTGCGTTCTCGAATCCAAAATCATACCTCATACACACACTCTCGCCATACCGCGAATGGTCCGTCGTGGGGAGCTAGCCGGCTGAGAGTTTGCAGCGATACCAACGCAGCCGCGGAGCTCCGCAGAGCGCCATTTTAGCGGGACTCAGAAAGGTTCGCGGTGGGTAGGCAGCGGCCTAGCTTTTTGCCCAAACAACGCTAGATCGGCTGCTGGCAAAATGAAAATAACTACGATCGAGAACATCGTCGGTTTCTTAACTTTTCAGTGAGATAATTCTGAATTCTAATTGAGACTATATAATAAATTAAATCGACAAAGAAACCTCAGTAGAACTCTTATAACTATACAAAAGCTTGTTTATTTCTTCATTTGATATTTTGTTTTCGACCATTTTTTCGTGCGCGAGTCAATGGAAACTATGTCTATTACCAAACTTTCAACACGCAAGGAACGGGGAACACTCGCGGACCTCGTAACAAATTCGTTGCAAAAAAAAATGTCAAGGGTAATTTTGAAGCAGTGTAGAATATTGGCGCTGCAATGCGCAGAAATATACTTGAAAGAAAATTAATAAATCATACCTTAATTTTCAGAAAATCGTATTTGTATTAGTATACCTAGATGTGACTTGTTTATAACTCAGATTTTATGAAGATTTGTCAGGAAAAAATGTCATTTTTTCCCGTTTGGTGGTCATTTCTAGGCTAGTATTTCAAAAGTTGCATCAGTAATGGGCCCGATGTTTCTCTTATCGTACTCGCATGTTATTTCTACATAGATTAAACATAGGATGGTTAAGGGTAAGACCAGATAACATTATAAAAAAGATATATCCTTCCACTCTCCCATATCCAAGTTTTGGGCTGATTATTGCCGACCCACCGCAGCAAGGCCATTCAGATTTTCGTACGAGAGCGAAGCGCCCTCTAGACATAGTGCCCCATGAATGTGCCTAGCCTAGCGGCTAAAATCTAGCCGTGATATCTTCAACATAGGCTGGCATAGGCGATCGTTCAGTCTCTATAACCGGAGGTCTAGTGGAGCCAGACGTAGTCTCAGTGGAACAACCGACGATTAGAGAGACTGAAGCTTTCGGTCTAAGCCGCGCAATGCACGTAGACTGCATAAGGAGGCGTGCAATCTCGACTAGGTCTATGCCTATGCTATGCCTATGGGAAGAATTTTAGCACACAACATCGGGTGCGCGATCAGACACCCTATTGTCCGCACTGTAAACTTCCGGCCTCTTCTTCTTCTTCTTCTTTTTTGCTATTGTATTAGGCCTATAATCTACTTACCGAACCTGAACTTGTTCCTGCATAATTCACAGCCATTGTACGATTTCTGAATGATCTCAACGCCGCTACGTGTAGCTCCTTGAAACTGCCGTATACAGCACAGACGTACGTACGTACGTACGTTGGCCTAGTAATTACTGAATGTACCGCAAAGGTACTTAGCCATCAATAATGTTGTTGTTGTTGTGTTTTGGTTTATTGGCGATTAGTCAGTAATTTGACTATTGTCACCAAAATACTTTACGGCACGTGTTATATCTCTCATTTTTGAATTTAAAAAAAAAAATATATATATATATATATATTTAAGTTCGTTTTATATTTATTTATCTTTTAAGATAGTATCAAAAAATAATATCGTAAGCAAAACATTCATGGGCTTTGTTAGTGTTTCTTAACAGTACGTGCAGATTATTTGTTATATCACTTACACACCATACGTAAATGTATAGATAGTACATACAAGCCTCTATATTCAATAATCTTATCATACCATTTATCATTGTTGTTACTTTTTCTTATTTTATTTTCTTAATACATTATGTTATTATATTTTTAATGTACTGAGTGTAATTTAGCATATTTATAATATTGTATTATGGTTACTTTTCTTATTTTATTTTCTTATTACATTATGTTATTATATTTTTAATGTACTGAGTATAATTTACATATTATAATATTGTATTATGTTTTACTGTTCTTATTTATTTTTATTTTTCTTATTACATTATGTTATTATATTTAATGTACTGAGTGTAATTTAGCATATTTATAATATTGTATTATGTTTTATTGTTCATCAAGGGAGGTATTACTTCCTGATAGGGAACCGTTTCGTTCTGTGAACGAAACGAACAATAGCTTTTTGTATAATGGACTCACTCTTTTTTAAATATTCCATAATTTTTTCCGGTTGGGATTCATTTATTTCAGTTAAAAACATAGCCCTTTCTATAATATAGTTAGGGCAATGTACTAAAAAGTGTATTACAGTTTCTATTTCACTGGGGCATCTATTACAGAAACCAGTAGCATGAATTTTCAATCTGAGGAGATCCTGGTTAAGTCCAATGACTCCAAAACGGAGTCGATGGATAATTGTTGAATGTTGTCTCTCTAATGAACATATATATTGTTTATTAACATCTTTTTGAAATGTTTTCAAATACGAGTTGGTTTTGTTCCACCTTTCTTGCCAAATGAGTTTGGAACTTGTGATAATTAAGCTTTTCATTTCTGACATATTTAGATTATTATTGACTAATGAAGGTTATATTATTATTGACTAATGAAGGTTATATAGTGTCTCCAAATCGTACAATACGAAAGGAAAAAATTGTGCGCGTCTCGTCTGACGGTAACTTCTTCTCTGTTCAGTTGCAGTACAGGCCACCGTCTATGGCGCGCCATTTGACCAATAACCCCAAAAAACCTTGTTTATCGCCGATAAAAGGTTTATCGACGAAAAACAAGGTTTATCGAGCGAAAAACAAGGTTTATCGAGCGAAAAACAATGTTTATCGAGCGATAAACATTGTTTATCATGAGAAACTTTGTATATCGACTGATAAGCACAGTTTCTTTCGATAAACAAGGTTTCTCTCGATAAACAAGGCCGTTTATCGATAAACAAGGTTTATCGAAAAACACGGTTATTCGTATTTCGTCAGGAGTGGGCGCTTTTTAAAGTTGCACCCAGCTCAGAGCACTGCTCCGCACGTGTGCTTTACACCGTAGAATATACCAACACTGTAACACTTGCTCGCGCTCATGACCACGATCGACATTTTCTGAGTGGAGGTATGGCGAAGTATTCCAGGCTTTTTCCCCAATTTTTGAAATGTTATGTTTATCTCTCTCTCTCTCTCTCTCTTTCAAACTTTCTAGGTTTTCCCCTTTATCTCTCTCACTCTCCCCCTTTCTTTCTCTCACTCTCTCTTTCTCCTACCCTCTCAATATAACCCTTCTGTCTTTCCCTCTCTTTCTTCTAATTCTCTCTTTCCCTTCCTCTTTCCTTTTTCTTTCTCTGCACTCCCTCTCTGCCTCCTCCCCTTTAATCTATTTTCTCCGGTATGAGAAATAGGGTAGAGATAGATGGTTGGAGAGAGAGAGGAGAGATAAATGAGAGATAGGGGAGAGATAGAGCAGCCTGATAGAGGAGAGACAGAGCGGGGATAGATGGATGGATATAGATGGAGAGAGAGAGAGAGAGAGAGAGATTCATAAAGGAGAGATAGAGGAGAGATAGAGCGGGGATTGATCGATATCTCTCTTCTATTTCTCCTCTTTCTCTCCTTTATCTCTCCTCTCTCTCCATCCATCTACCCTGCTCTATATCTCCTTTATCTCCATCCATCTTTCCCCGCTCTGTCTCTCCTCTATCCCTGCTCTATCTCTCCTATCTCTTTCTCTCTCCGTCTATCTCCATCCATCTTTCCCTGCTCTATCACTCCTCTATCTCCTCCATCTCTCATTTATATCTCCTCTCTCTCCATCCATCTATCTCTACCCTATATCTCCTCTTTCTCTATCTCTCTCTCTACATCCATCTATCCCTGCTCTATCTCTCCTCTATCTCTCCGCTATCTCTCATTCATCTCTCCTCTCTCTCATCATCCATCTTTCCCTGCTCTATCTGTTCTCTCTCTCTATCTCGAATCTCCATCCATCTATCCCTGCTTTCTCTCTCCTCTCTCTCGCTCCATCTATCTCTATCCATCTTTCACCCGCTCGATCTCTCCCCTATCTCTCCTCTATTTATCCTCAATAACCATCCATCTATCCCCGCTCTACCTCTCCTCTATCTTCATCCATCTATCTTTAAAATATCTCTCCTCTATCTCTCCTCTCTCTCTCTCTCTCCATCTATATCTATCCATCTCTCCCCGCTCTATCTCTCCTTTTCCCCTGCTCTATCTCTCCTCTATCTCTCATTTATCTCTCCTCTCTCTCCAACCATCTATCTCTACCCTATTTCTCATACCGGAGAAAATAGATAAAAGGGGAGGAGGCAGAGAGGGAGTGCAGAGAAAAAAAAGGAAAGAGAAAGGGAAAGAAAGAACTAGAAGAAAGAGAGGGAAAACCTAGAAAGTTTGAAAGAGAGAGAGAGAGAGATATAAACATAACATTTCAAAAATTGGGGAAAAAGCCTGGAATACTTCGCCATACCTCCACTCAGAAAATGTCGATCGTGGTCATGAGCGCGAGCAAGTGTTACAGTGTTGGTATATTCTACGGTGTAAAGCACACGTGCGGAGCAGTGCTCTGAGCTGGGTGCAACTTTAAAAAGCGCCCACTCCTGACGAAATACGAATAACCGTGTTTTTCGATAAACCTTGTTTATCGATAAACCTTGTTTATCGAGATAAACCTTGTTTATCGAGATAAACCTTGTTTATCGAAAGAAACTGTGCTTATCAGTCGATATACAGAGTTTCTCATGATAAACAATGTTTATCGCTCGATAAACATTGTTTTTCGCTCGATAAACCTTGTTTATCGACGAAAAACAAGGTTTATCGGGGTTATATTGGTCAAATGGCGCGCCATAACCGTCACGTGTATTAATTGTCGTACTGTTTAGGTGCAGTGCAGATGTTTGTACATGTCTGATAAGAGGTACAATAACTGAGTGCGAGTAACGTACCCCCCCCCCCCCCACTCAGTGTTATTTAGGGTACGCATATGCTTGTTCCCTCTTTTTGAAAGCACCCCCCTATCTGAGGACTGCCAAAATTTCTGGACCCCCCTTTCGCGGGCTTTTCCTGCCTTGGAGACCCCCCTAAATCCGGAACACTGCTCAATGAACCCTATCTCAGGACATGCAGACCAACCCCCCCCCCCCCCCTTATAGATCGAGCTGTCATTACTGGTTGGCTCACATCATAGAGATATATACTACTAACACTTATTAAGTATATATCTCTATGGCTCACATGCACACCCAGGGAATATACCCCAAAGAACTCAGCCTGCATTACGTCCCATACGTATAGACATTTAGCACATGATGAAATACATACAAAATTTCTGTGCTCGTGTTTTTTTATTTATACGATACCTCGTAAGAATAAACAAAGTCTGCAAATTAGTTCTATGCTCACTTAATTATCTGCATAATATATCACCACCGAATAATTACTTTAGTGCCTGATATTGAGACTTAGTTAGAAATAAACCTTCCATTAATCTTAACTGACATCACCTTTGCCTCACTGCATGTGTCCTTTCACATACTGGCACCATTTTAAATACACCCTTTCATGGTTACAATAGTCCGCACGCGCATGCTCCGGCCGACATGGGCACCATTTTAAATTGCGAGTGAAGTTGTTTACTCGCAATTTAAAATGGCGCCTATATCTATGTCGATAATAATGCGAGCGTGCAGCGCATGCAGGCAGACATTGATGACGCAATGCTTACTTGCAAATTAAATGGCGGCCTTAACCATGAAGGGGTGTATTTAGAGTAATTCGCAATAATGGCGCCCATGTCGCGTCACTTTTATTTTATGCAACATGCTAGGCACATGTGAGCACATATAGGCACTGACGCAACAATTCATGCGTATATATCTGAAAAAATTGATGACGCAACGTTTACTTGCAAATTAAAATGGCGACCTTAACCGCGTGAATGGGTATATGTTGTTCTTGTTGTGTTTTGGCTTATTGGCGATTAGTCAGTAAATTGACTATTGTCGCCAAAATACTTAACGGCACGTGTTATATATCTCTCAATTTTGTATTTTTTTAAAATATGTTTATTTCGTTTTATATTGATCTATCTTTTTAAGATAGTATCGAAAAATAATATCGTAAGCAAAACATTCATGGGCTTTGTTAGTGTTTCTTAACAGTATACAAATAGTGAATGGTCATGAGTGCAATATGGTACAAGATTTTGCACGAGGTGAAAGATAAGAGACGCTATATTCAACGAGGCGCAGCCGAGTTGAATAACGTACAAGATTTTGCACGAGGTGAAAGATAAGATCGAGACGCTATATTCAACGAGGCGCAGCCGAGATGGAGCGTCTCATCTTTCACCGAATATGAAGACCATTCACTATATTGGACTATTGGTTTCATTAGGGAATTCAAAATGTGGGACCATTAGAAACCCATGAAAGATCTCTAATGGACCAACAGGAACCCATATAAAATATCTAATGGACCAACAGAAACCCATGTTCATAGAAGAAAATACCTAATGGACCAACAGAAACCCATAGAAGACGTGGGTGGATGTTGGTCCAATAGAAGCCTTCTGTTGGTCCATCAGCATTTTTTCTGTGGGTTTGTGTTGGTCCATTAGATATTTTCTATTGGTTTCTGTGGGTCCATCATTTCACTTTCCCTATTGAAACCAATAGACACCAATAGCTCTAATGGTTTCTGATGGTCCAATAGGCTATAGGATCCTATTGGAATTTCGACCTGGGATATACAACACCTCGGACGTTAACGGGCTTAAAACAAGTTTTCCTAGGCCTAAATCTCAGCGATTTTTGTTTGTTTTCAATTTATGAAATTGCTGATGACAATGACAATTTATGACAATTTATTCTCATGTCACCCACATTGGGGTATTGGAGAAGGTTACAATCAGTTTGAATACACCAGTTTACAGTTGTATCAGTGCGCATGAGCAGACAGTTGACCTCCGGTCATTGGCCCCGGAACAGGGCCAAATTGGCCCTGTTCCGGGGCCAATGACCTCTGACCTCTGGTATTTATGCGTAAATTAAGATTGCGCCCATGCAAATGATGATATGCGCGCACAACGCAGCGCGCAGGCAGTGATATCATCATAATTTGCATGGGCGCAATCTTAATTTACGCATAAATACATGACCTCTAGGTCATTGGCCTTGTTTAAAATGGCGCACACAACTGTAAACTGGTGTATTTGTCAATTAAACACTGTGAGCGCGCACTATTATTAAGCAGGCATGCGCAGCAAACCACGCGCGTACCATGCGCCGCGCGTACAAACCTTTATGTTTATTGTTACGCGGAGTGCAATTTCGTTTGATCCTTTCGCACCATTGCACTCTGACGTCACTTAGCTCACGTACCATATACTTTGTACATCGTTAGTGACGTCAGAGTGCAATGGTGTGAAAGGATCAAACGAAATTGCACTCGCGTCAATGATGCCGTTCAATGGTACTTTTAGCGCATGTCATGTGATCAAGAATTGACCAATGAGGTTGCAAGAATCTTAGTAGGCGTTGTATAATATGTGTTATATCACATGTATATAAGATAGTACCTACACAAGCCTGATTCAATAATCTTATCATACCATCATTGTTGTTACTTTTTCTTATTTTATTTTCTTATTACATTATGTTATATGTTTAATGTACTGAGTGTAATTTAGCATACATACGGTATCTTTCAGGTTTCAATTAAAAAATGAATATAGTTTTTCGCCGTTCCTGCCATATCGACCCCCCCCCCCCCCCCCTCCGAATTCCTCCAAATAATGCTTTGGGTCTCAAGTATATGATCGATTACATCTCTCTCGACATATGCCATAATATCATCGCTTTGTTTAGTACACTGTTAGAAAGTTATTTCTTTTTTTTAAATGATACCCCATTTATTATGATTTTCAGTCATGGAATGTGCAGTAAGTAGATAAAGATAAGGGGCAAGGTCGAAAGTGAAAAGTTGCAAAATGCACTGTGCATTCAGACTGTGCATTCAGATTGAATTATAATTGCCCGAGCCTCAGCTTTTCAACAATTGTTAATGTAGGCATGATGATTCAGAAAGTTGATGACCGTACCCAACACAAGCAAATCTTGCTTGGCAAGGCACCATAATGCATGGATTTTAATTGCAGATTCTTTGATGGCAGTTGGGAACAATAGCTCCCCTGTCATTTACAAAAGTCACACTCTCTTATATATGTCGAAGAAAGGAAGAGAGCTCAGCAAAACAGTGATTACCAGTTCATTATAGCAGCTTTTCACGTTCGACTCTTCCCCTCATTCAAATGCACCTTTCACTTCATGGCTGCAAAATCAAAACAAATATGGTATCATTTTAAAGAGGAATAAACACACTTTTTAATGAAAATAATCAAAGCGATGATTGTGCCATGGAATGCGAGCTATAAACGATCCTACTCTACTTTCAAAAAAATAAATAAAAGGGGTTTACATTGGTGCAACTCAACTTGAACTTATATATGATCATTTGAAGTTTGAAATGCAACTTATGGTTTGTTAATTTCTGCAGAAAAAGAAACCCCAAAAATGGGACAACCATTGTTCTTTAGAGAATTTGGTAAATGGGCAGGCATTACATACTCAAGTTCCCTGGTGAAATGTAAAGCATGCATTTGCTTTCTTTCTTTCTTCCCGTAATTTCTTAATTTTGAAATGATTTTCTAACAAGGCAAAAATGAGTTTCTCCAGACCATCATATAACATGGTCCTTATATAAGTCCATGTTAATTTCAGACATTTTCATGAATACAAGTATGAAAGGAACACATCGTATCGAAATTCAATAATTTGGGGTGATAAGAAGAGATCAATAGGTCTCCATGAACAATCATGACCAAGTAAATATTTATATTTTTAGTTAATTTTCTTTCTAAAACAACAAAACAAAGAAAAGAAAATTGATGCAAATTGAAAACCATCAATATCTAATTTCTTTGCATTTTGGACAGAAAATATAAAAAATCTTCACACAACACAACACACAGAAATGCAAAATTAATATCCACAAAAAGTTATGTTTTATAGATCTTTTTTTATTTGAATAAGGAATTTGACAATAAAAGTTTATACCTAAACAACAAAGGGTATATTGAAAAATCAAATAGTTTTCTTGTTTCCTTTTAATTCATACAAATTCTCCTGATTTTGGAAAAAAGGTGACACCCAGCGCGGGATTTTAATTCCAGTAGAACATAGCCCAGTGACTCTGAATCCATATATTTATAAGATACTTATTGAAACTATTGACCAAAAGTACATTTTAAGTATTACAAATAAGCATGCATTAAAGATGCCAAAGTTCAAAGAGACAATGGCAGATAGCAGATGCACAAATAATTATTCACAATTATGATGAGGGGTCAGTGACACAAAGATGTAACTCCATTTTGAAAAAAAAGTGGTTTATGTGTCACTGAGCACTTGGGCTTTAAGGAGTTAAGTCTATGTTTCACTAGCCATTAACTTAAATGGGATGTTGGGTGGGGGTTAAGACTTTGTATTTCCTGGAAAGCCCACATTTTCCTGAACATTTTTATATCAAATACTCATTTTGGCAAAATATGGAGTTACGTCTTTGTGTCACTGAACCCACGATATAATCCATTTGCTTTGGTCACTTGACAACTAATTTATCTTCATTTATAATGCATGAAGAACATGATAAAACAAACAGCATTAAAACATTTTCTTTATAATGCAAGAATTGATGACGGGTCCCTTTTATTAATTAATCTTTTAATGGAGTGTTCTAAGGGATCAATCACAGTACAAACATGAACACCATTCTCTTGCCAGGAAAAAAAGAGACAAATCATTATAGTCTAAACATAATTGTTGCATACATGTACAAGATCAAATTTGGGTAAATATTATATAGCACCATCTGCACTCTAAGCATTAGCATGGTCACTATCTAGTAAGTCTATTTTACACATGATGCATAAAACTACCTCAAAAACTGCTGTGGTAAAATATAATCCCTTGTACATGAATGGCACATTTGTATGGTACATTTGTACATTTGTACAGTTGTATTAAAAATGTATTCATACCCTATGGAAAATAAATTCTTAACTTCTAAAAGCTATTATGTTGGTACTTCCTGTATATATTTTGTCTATCTGTTGCTACACTGTATGTACAAACCAACATAGGTTGGCTATACCTCAATTGCATAATAATAATAATATAAATAATAAATCTCCCATAGAGAATCTGTGGAGGGAGCTAAAAACCAGAGTGATGGCTGGGAGACCATCCAATCTGACCCAGCCGGAGGCTTTCGGCAAGGAAGAATGGGCCAAAATCTCACAGGAGACATACAAAACGCTTGTGGACTATAATACAGGAACTGTCTTGAGGCAGTCATAAAAAACAAAGGCTATTTTAATGACTATTAAGAAAAGACATTAAAATAAGTAAATCCTAAGTAAATCACTGAATAAAATACCCCTGAAATAAGTATTTCTTGAAGTGTCACTTGTTGTTATTCGTTCACAAAAAGAAAAATTAACAAAGCATGGAAAGGGTATGAATAATGTTAAAGATAAAGACCAGTTATGGTCATGCGATTGCATTGTGAAAGAAATGTTGTAGAATCGTTCAGAAAAAGTTGATCATCTAGCATACAAGTATTGGTGTGTACTGAAAGCCCCCCCCCCCCCCCCCCCCCCCCCCCGTGAACGGAGGGATACCATGCGTGTTCCTAAACTCTCCGGCTCGTAACAAAAGAAAAAGGTCGACCCGTATTGACTTTACACACCGGACTTTTGCTGAAAAGGGGGGGTGCTGAAAAAGGCTCGTATAACAAAAGAAACAGGTCAACCCGTATTGACTTTACACACCAGACTTTTGCTGAAAAGGGGGGGGGGGGGGGTCGCTTGGAACACGCATATGCGTACCCTAAATAACACTGAGTGAGGGGGCCGGGACTGAAAGGTTCTGGAATCATCAAAATGATAAGAAATTTGGCCCAGTCTTGGTAAAGTTACAAGCACTGTACACAGAAAGATGTATATGGGACTACGCGACACGTGCACAATATCTATCAGGTCCAAATAGATATAACAGTTTACCAAATATATCAATTAGTAGCGGTTTCTCAGCAAAATATGTATCATCACGTATTAGTCAAAAAATATTCTTTCACATGATTGGTACTAAGAGCTTCCATTTCATTTTTTGAGATGGGGGCGTTTCCAAAACTGATCTTTACTTTTAAGCACAACTGTATGTGCAATGCACCATGCTTCTGTCATTTCATTTTGCTATATGTATTTTTATTAGATGGTTGACTGCCTTATACATTAAGAGGGCTTCATGATGTGTTGGAGAGTGGTCATCCTTCATTTACATCTTCTCCAAGGGGTATTTTGTGAAATCATATGAGCAACAAAACATAGTTTGCAGATCATATACCGTTCTACCGAAGAGTGATGATTCTTTCACTTGATGTCTTCTCCATACAGACACATGCATTGTAGAGCATGAGACATGGCGTCTCAAACATTCAATTATAAAATGATTATTTATTTTTAGTATTTCTCCAATGACTTCTCCATGAAAGCATAAAACCTGCCAAGCATAGGACGGGGGTCTTCTACCAGTCCAGCAGCTATCATTCCATTATCATAAATCTGAAGAGCAAGAAGATAGAACAAGACATTCGCTAAAATGATATGACAATTCTATGTTATTCTATACATTCTATATTACTTGTTCAGCTTTTAAGGGGTTGTAAAACACCTAAATTGATAAGTTCCTTAGGATGTGATCGTGTTATATCATCTCTTTCAATAATAATAATAACAACAACATTTATATTGTGCATATATCCACCCCAAGGGATGCTCAAGGGGCCTTAACAAATTTGGAAATTATTACCCCGGCTTTAGCGGTGTAGCATTTCAAGGATTAATTCCTGCCAGGTACCCATTTACATCACCTGGGTTGAGTATGGCAAATGTAAATCAATGTCTTGCCAAAGGACATTAGTGCTGCGGCGGGACTTGAAAAGCGGACCTTGTGATCGACAGTCCAGTGACGTATCCACTTGACCACAACACCTCTTTAGAGGAAGAAGTGCATCAGTACTTTGTATGTGTTAATGCCATTCTAGCTCCAAACAGACAATATGTGATGTAAGATGAGAATGGTAGGCATATACATATCATAGTAGAGGTGTTGTGGTCGAGTGGATACGTCACCGGACTGTCGATCACAAGGTCCGCGGTTCGAGTCCCGCCGCGGCACTAATGTCCTTTGGCAAGACATTGATTACATTTGCCATACTCAACCCAGGTGATGTAAATGGGTACCCGGCAGGAATTAATCCTTGAAATGCTACACCGCTAAAGCCGGGGTAATAATTTCCAAATTTACTCCGAAATCGAACTTGGGTTGTATTTTGATACCACATACCTTCATATCAAATTCACTGAAATCTGGCAAACATTACTAAAGTTATCGAACAGAAACCAAATTTGTTACGGACGGACGAAATGGACTACACTTCACGATCTATTGGAATATTTTTTTTGAATGAGGGTAACCAGGCATATTGCAGAGAGATTCTGATTCAAATGGACAAATTAAAAAAAAAATATATATATTTTTCAAGATTCACGCATGCAAGTTTGTATGGAGCGCCAAAGGGGCCAATATCAACAGTCACAAAAACAAACAAAGATGCATACAAACAAACAAAGAAGCATACAAACAAACAAAGGACAGAGCAAAATAGACAAAGTACCCAGAAGAAAGGACCAATTAACAAAGAATAAATCAAAGGTCAGAGCAAAATAGACAAAGTACAGGTCAGAAGAAACAGAGGGCGTTTTGGTTTACGGTAAGCAAATAGACATCAGGCACGAAAACGAGAAAGGACAAACTCAAAAGGACATCAGCTCAGCTAGGAACTGACCCTCAAAGGACAACAGAGGGCGTTTTGGTTTACGGTAAGCAAATAGACATCAAGCACGAAAACGAGAAAGGACAAACTCAAAAGGACATCAGCTCAGCTAGGAACTGACCCTCAAAGGACAACAGAGGGCGTTTTGGTTTACGGTAAGCAAATAGACATCAAGCACGAAAACGAGAAAGGACAAACTCAAAAGGACATCAGCTCAGCTAGGAACTGACCCTCAAAGGACAACAGAGGGCGTCCTCGAGGTTTTTTTCTTTTTAATCTAGGGCCTACTCCAATATAATACGCTGTAGGTCAATACAACAAATATGGGCTTTCATCGAAAGGGTGCGGTGCGGTGCGGCGCGGTGTGGTGTGCTCAACGCACCCATTCGATAAAAGAGGGGGGCCTTTTCTCGAAAGGGTGCGTTGAGAGCGGAGTACCATTTTAACACACCCTTTCGATGAAAGCAGGGGGGGGGGCTTTTCTCGAAAGGGTGCGTCGACTAGTCTTTCGCATCAGTCGTTTAAAATGAAGATCTCGGACAGAAGGTAATAGTTGCCAATTTAAGTATATCGAAAATGTATTAAATGAAATGGAATGGTCTTGATTACAGAGTGGTCTCTTTGATGGGGGAGACAGAGAGAAGGAAAAAAGGGAAAGGGAAGATAAAAGGAAAGAAATAAGAGGAAGAAGAAGAAGAAAAGAGGGAAACGGGGGCGAAAGGCTCTTGCCTCCCCCCCCCCCCCCGCCAAAAAATAAATAAGAGAGAAAGAGAGAAGGGAAAGGGAAAGGGAAAGAGAATAAAAAAGGAAAGGAAGAAGAATATGAAGAAAAGAGGGGCTCTTGCCTCCTCCTCCTCCCCCCGCCAAAAGATAAGTAAGAGAGAGAAGGGAAAGGGAAAGGGAAAGAGAAGATAAAAGGAAAGAAAGAAGAGGAAGAAGAAGAAAAGAGGGTAACGGGGGCAAAGGGCTCTTGCCTCCTTTCTTTCCTATTCTCCCGCTTTTTCGTTTTTCTCTTTCTTTTCTTTCTTCTCTTTTCTTTCCTTTCTTTTCTTTTTTTCTTTTCTTCTTCTTCCTCTTCTTTCTTTCCTTTTATCTTCTCTTTCCCTTTCCCTTCTCTCTCTCTCTTATTTATTTTTTTTGGCGGGGGGGGGGAGGAGGGGAAGAAGGGCTAGGAGGCAAGAGCCCTTCGCCTCCGTTTCCTTCTTTTTCCTCTTCTTTCTTTCCTTTTATCTTCTCTTTCCCTTTCCCTTTCCCTTCTCTCTCTTACTTATCTTTTGGCGGGGGGAGGAGGAGGAGGCAAGAGCCCCTCTTTTCTTCATATTCTTCTTCCTTTCCTTTTTTATTCTCTTTCCCTTTCCCTTTCCCTTCTCTCTTTCTCTCTTATTTATTTTTTGGCGGGGGGGGGGGGGAGGCAAGAGCCTTTCGCCCCCGTTTCCCTCTTTTCTTCTTCTTCTTCCTCTTATTTCTTTCCTTTTATCTTCCCTTTCCCTTTTTTCCTTCTCTCTGTCTCCCCCATCAAAGAGACCACTCTGTAATCAAGACCATTCCATTTCATTTAATACATTTTCGATATACTTAAATTGGCAACTATTACCTTCTGTCCGAGATCTTCATTTTAAACGACTGATGCGAAAGACTAGTCGACGCACCCTTTCGAGAAAAGCCCCCCCCCCCTGCTTTCATCGAAAGGGTGTGTTAAAATGGTACTCCGCTCTCAACGCACCCTTTCGAGAAAAGGCCCCCCTCTTTTATCGAATGGGTGCGTTGAGCACACCACACCGCGCCGCACCGCACCGCACCCTTTCGATGAAAGCCCATATTTGTTGTATTGACCTACAGCGTATTATATTGGAGTAGGCCCTAGATTAAAAAGAAAAAAACCTCGAGGACGCCCTCTGTTGTCCTTTGAGGGTCAGTTCCTAGCTGAGCTGATGTCCTTTTGAGTTTGTCCTTTCTCGTTTTCGTGCTTGATGTCTATTTGCTTACCGTAAACCAAAACGCCCTCTGTTGTCCTTTGAGGGTCAGTTCCTAGCTGAGCTGATGTCCTTTTGAGTTTGTCCTTTCTCGTTTTCGTGCTTGATGTCTATTTGCTTACCGTA
This sequence comes from Strongylocentrotus droebachiensis, assembly GCA_035222895.1. Lineage (NCBI taxonomy): Eukaryota > Metazoa > Echinodermata > Echinoidea > Camarodonta > Strongylocentrotidae > Strongylocentrotus > Strongylocentrotus droebachiensis. The sequence goes on from JAVYIG010008420.1 coordinate 63,690, forward strand.
AACCAAAACGCCCTCTGTTGTCCTTTGAGGGTCAGTTCCTAGCTGAGCTGATGTCCTTTTGAGTTTGTCCTTTCTCGTTTTCGTGCCTGATGTCTATTTGCTTACCGTAAACCAAAACGCCCTCTGTTTCTTCTGACCTGTACTTTGTCTATTTTGCTCTGACCTTTGATTTATTCTTTGTTAATTGGTCCTTTCTTCTGGGTACTTTGTCTATTTTGCTCTGTCCTTTGTTTGTTTGTATGCTTCTTTGTTTGTTTGTATGCATCTTTGTTTGTTTTTGTGACTGTTGATATTGGCCCCTTTGGCGCTCCATAAGTTTGCAGTGCTCGCATTGCTATTTATGGTGAATATTAAAAGTTACCCTAAGGCCCCGCTGGGGGTACGTACCCATTTTGAACAACTTTGGTTCACCCGTGCAGAAGGATGATCCCTGCCAAGTTTGGTTAAAATCTGATCATGCATTTTTTAGAAGTCTTTGAAAATGTAAACCAGATGTTTTCTTTCTTTTTTTTTGGGGGGGGGGGGGTGCTGTCCCCAAGCCTCCTTGGGGACATATACCCCATTTGAATCATTTAAGATTTCCCTTGGGTGCTATTACTGCCACTGAGAAACTTTGGGTGCCCCCCCGCCCATCCCCCCGGAGGTACGTACCCCATTTGAACAATTTAAATCACCCTTGCCTAAGGATGATCCCTACCAAGTGCTGTAATTTTACCTGTTCTGCTAGCATCTTTGCTAAATCTGGATCTGATGTTTTCAAGGCAAACAATTTCTTTATGATTGGATGGCTGCAAGAAAACAAGCAATTTGAAAAAGACTTATTCTGCAAGAAAATACTAGGAGTAAATATGAAAAAGACATGAAATCAGATTACAAATCATTCAGTTTTCTATAGTTAGGCAAGAGTAAATTATTTTTAAACTCCAAGGTACTCAAAGACAGAGAACAACATACTAACAATTTTCAATGAATGATAGGTATCTCACAGTTAGCGAGACATATCTCTTTGAATATATACAATTTCTTGAGGCATTTTTTGGTAGTGCAGCAAGCTAAACCCTTTCCTTGAGTATTCTATGTAAGTAACAATAAATTAAAGCATGACACAACCAAGGATCTCTGCTCACTTTTATCTAGTTGGATCATTTGCTAATTCACTTTTGGCTGTAATAAACATTTATAATTTGTACTACAGTACAGACCATTATTTTGCAAAGGATCCAAGTGACTAAATGCAACCTAGTGGTCGCTGCTCGCTCTATTGCCACTAAAGGCAAATTTTTGGTAAACTTAAAGATCTGTATTCTGCTATTAAAAACGTATGTCTGCGATACACAGGAACTATTAGACTCTGCTCTGACTGCCATTATTAAATCAGTCTTTAGACTAAGCTTAAACCTAGCATCAGGTTGAGATTTAGATGAAATATTAGTGCACCAATTGATTTTTTACCTTCCATTAACCTCTAATGTTGGTTGGAGTAGCTGCATCTTCTCTTCCTCAGTGCGATTCTTCATGGCTGTTCTAAGGAAGTGCCTTGCAGCGCCCATCTCAGCCACAGTGATCATGGCAGGGTACTGACCAAGTCTTTGAGTTACCTAATATCACAAGCATTCATCAAACGAAGACAAAAAAGGATGAAATAGTTCACAAGCAGGGTTCAAATTAATTTTTTGTCCATGGGGGCTCTTCCAAAAAAAAAAAGAGCCCCCGTGAGCCTTCTCACAGGGGCTCTTTTTGTACTGACGTGGGCTCTTTTTTATAATAATTTCCATTGAATTGGTACCTATGATACTCCTCAATTCTTTGCTATTTCATCATTATCATTTATTTAAGTCAGCATTTTCCCTCTTACGAATTTACAAGCTACATAGCTGTTACTGACTTTTATCCCGTGATGACATTCTCTCGATTTCTTCCCGTTCTGCACATTATTTTCTCCTCATTATTCGGAGCACTCTTTACATTCTTTCTTTACTGAGCCGCGTAGCGCCGAGGCGATTTTTTTTGTTTGGGGGGGGGGGTGCTATTTTGGACCCCCGTAAGTGATGTTTTCCTGGCATCTACTTACATGCGAAGCATCGTCCACGAGCCGCTTAGCGGCGAGGCAATTTTTTTTTTGGGTGCTATTTTGAACCCCTGTGAGTGATGTTTTCCTGGCATCTACTAATACTGTGTGGGTCTGGACACATAATGGCGTTTTTCTATGCACATCACATTTTCGTATGGCAGCCCAAGGGGGGGGGGGGGGGGGGGTCAAACCCCTAACCCCCCCCCCCCCCCCATAGATCTTCCCATGTTACCATAACATCTTGGTCTTCCTCTTCTTCTCAATAGGGACTTTTATATTTGCGTGGACGTGTTTTAAGGCACTGGCAGTTACATGTGACGTCCTTTTAAGCACTGGCAGTGCCTTAAAAGGAGGTCACACGTTGCAGTCAACGTTCTCGTCGTGCAAATCTAAAAGTCCCTTTTATTGATTTACTGGTCGAGGTGCATTATTTGCTGGTCATTTGAAATCACCAGATTTCAGCGAATTCACGCTTTTCACAACGGCAGCGTGCACACGTACTGTTACTAATGGTGCAGTAGGCCTATAGCCACTGCTGACGGCTGCACTGCACTGCGAGTTTAAGTTGTTTGAATCAGTAATAATACTCATAGAACGAGAAATCTTGCACGCTAATCTAAGTTCTATTTCATTGGTTTAAGGTTTGAAAATTGAAACTCAATATTGTGTAAAAGTTGTAAAAGAAAAGATAATCTTTATTTTATAATTCCACAGGGGCATTTTTTAATTTAACAATCGCCCCCGTGAGCAACGTGACGGGGCGATTATATATTTTGAGGGCTGTTCACAAGACAAATTTTTCATATCTTTCTTTCCGTCGACTTACTTGTTGTCATAAAAGCCGGTAACATCAGCGATATTTAATTGCTTTCGCTTGTCTCTCTCCCACGATCTGTCTCACTTTTTATTTATTTTTTCATTTTTTAATCAATTATTGGTATACAATTATATACAATTGACATTGTAGCCGATACGGAGATCCAAGAAAATAATCAGTGACAAGACTTAGTTGCCGATACAGAGATCTGAAAACAATAATTATTGGCAAGTCTTCATTGCTGATACGGAGATCTGAAAACAATAATTAGTGACAAGACTTAGTTGCCGATACAGAGATCTGAAAACAATAATTATTGGCAAGTCTTCATTGCTGATATGGAGATCTGAAAACAATAATTAGTGACAAGACTTAGTTGCCGATACAGAGATCAGAAAACAATAATCATTGGCCAGTCTTCATTGCCGATACAGAGATCTGAAAACAATAATTATTGGCCAGTCTTCATTGCCGATACGGAGATCTGAAAACAATAATTAGTGACAAGACTTAGTTGCCGATACAGAGATCTGAAAACAATAATTATTGGCCAGTCTTTGTTGCCTATATGGAGATCTGAAAACAATATATATTGGCCAGAATTTGTTGCTAACATGGGAGATCCGAAACTAATAATTATTGGCGAGACATCGTAGCCTATACGGAAACCCCCAAACAATAATTATTGGCGAGATTTCGTTGCCGACACGGAGATCCGAGAAAATAATTATTAGCGAGACTTTTAGTTGAGGATACGGAGATCTGAAAACAACAATTATTGGTGAGTCTTCGTTGCCAACACGGAGATCCAAAAATAATAATTATTGACGAGACATCGTAGCCTATACGGAAACCCCATAACAATAATTATTGGCTACATATCGTAGCTGATACGGAGATCCAAAAATGACAAAACAAGATCATGTGACACTAACAAACTGCAATTTAAAAAAAATATTAAGCAAAACGTGAAAATGAATCAGCGATGATAAACTGATCGCCGTCAGTGCGGCCATCCAAACGATTAAAATCAATGAGGACAAAACAAAAATAGGGCTCATGCAACATTAACAAAATGTATCTAAATATGGATGTTTGACTGCCTCCGCCATAGAGTGATTTTACAAACCAAAACAGAAGCAATTTTAGAAGTTCAAGATTGATTGTAATCCATTAAAAGGTTCTCAGAATATCGTGATTACAAGCTATTTTCATATACATGTATGACTTTGACCTCATGACCCTAAAATTTAAACAGTCCATTGGCTCTGCGAGATACAAACCTGTCCCTAGTTTGATAGTAATCCATCCGTCAGTATTGACAACGCGTTCACAAGCTATTTTTGTATACATAATGAGCCCAATGACCTTTGACCCCATGACCCCAAAATCTTATCAGTTCATTTGCTCTGCAAGATACATATATGACCCAAGTTTGGCGGTAATCCATCTATCAGTTCTTGAGATAACGCAATCACAAGCACAATATAGTTTGGGGACAAGCCTTTGATAGGCCTTTGGCCTTTGTTTGTCCCCCCACATTTTGATACTTCTGTTCTAGTGTATTTTGTTTGAATTGAGTTTGTATTGTAAATGTTTGTTATCGTGATTTTTATCAGAATGTGACATTGAAGCTACTTTGCATACATAATAAGCCTTGTGACCTTTAAACTTTGACCTTGAGATCCCAAAATCTGATCAGTTCATTGGCTCTGCAAGATACTAACATGACCCAAGTTTGGCGGTAATCCATCAATCGGTTCACAAGCTATTTTTGCATACATAATGAGACCTGTGACCTTTGATCTTGTGACTCCAAAATCTGATCAGTTCATTAGCTCTGCAAGATACATAAATGATTAACGCAATCACGAGAACGGGACGTACAGACGGACGGACGGACGGACAACCAGAAAACATTATGCCTCCGGCTACTTTGAAGCAGAGACATAAAAATCTGATCAGATCATCTTGCTATGGTAATACATATTTTCACCTAGTTTGAGCCTCACATCTCTAATGGTTCTAGAGATTTTCGATAACGAGACTAACAGCTTTTTCATTTTTTAGATGAAGTAAATGAATGAATGTCACAAAATTACACTTTAGTGGAATTTTGGAATGAAACAAATTGAGACCCTCACCTTGACATTGTTGACCTTGACCCCTAAAGCTCCTTTAAGGTATTGGACAAGAGAATTGACTTCCCCTGTGGCTAGACTTCCTTCAACTGTATCATAACAAATTCAATTATCTCAAATTATCTCAAACATGTATTATGTTGATATGAAGACAATGAATTAAACAGTCATTACAGTCACTTCCCCAAGACGATTGTACAAACGAAAAAAAGATGAATTCTCAACATGTAACCGCAAGCCTACTGTATGTAATATATGAAACTTTAATTTACAAACAATTTTAAAAGTTGATACAGAAAACTTTCATCTGTTGGGGATAATGATAACATGTAGTTTTTAAGCTTCTACCAACCTTAAATTTGTTATGCAAGCTTTCATCCACTCCTGTGGGCTTTCTCAAGCTAAGTGATCAGTCTGAGTCACACGTTTGCCATCACTAAACAGGTACTCTGGGTACCTATTGTCACTGATCTTTGGTCCAGTGATCGCAGAACAGCGAAGCAGCGAAGCAATCGTGTGACTCAGACTGATCACTTAGCTTGAGAAAGTCCACAGGAGTGGATGAAAGCTTGCATAACAAATTTAAGGTTGGTAGCAGCTAAAAAATACATGTTAATTTTAAAAGTTGTTTTTTGCTAATAGAAAACAAGTATGAAACTTCATGTGCTTTATCTTAAATAATCTAATTGCTTAGTTTCAGAATATTCCTCATTCCATGGCCAAGATCTCGGGCAAATTGGCCAAATCCATCCTTCCTTGGCTGAGGAAAGAACAAAATAACACAGCATTTTTAGGGTTTCACTTTCTGACATAGTTTCCATCCAGTGTTGCTAAGTTAAAGATGAAAAGTTGATCATTTTTTTATGTCCTTATAACTTCCTGTCCAAAATGTATGAACAGATCTTACCATTTTCTTGAGCTATCTCTTCGCTTGATTGATCTCCTGCCATCTCACTCTCTACAGACCTCAGCAGCTTACGATCAAACTCCCTGAGCTGTAACATAGTGATCTCATCGTAATCATCATAGCAGAAAATTACTTCTCGATCCTTCTGCCTGAATGCTTCAAAGTAAGGTGAGCCCTCCGCCAGCTCTCGACTGTGGTTTGGAAAACAGGGAACAGAGATCTTATTATCGCATACATTTAACCCTATCTAGCTAGAGAGGGGGGGGGGGGGGGGGTGGGGGCTTTAGATGCCCCCCCCCCCCCTCTACATTTTTCAAGATGATTTTTTAACCCCAAAAATCTTGCGCTGAAATTTTATGACTTTTTTCTTACGAGTATCGCACATCTTTTGAAACAAATTTTATGAAAATCAAACCTACCGATACAAAGTCACATGACCTTTTGTCTTTGCATGTCAGCCCCAAAATGGCTCATTTTCGTGATTTATGGAAATCACATTTTTCAAAAAAAGAGATAAAGCATTGGTTATTTGGTCTTGTTTATAGTTTAGGTGTTTATGCTGGGGGTCAAAATAGTTGAATTATTGTTAGAAATGAAATGAAAATACATAAGTTAAAAAAACAAGGAAATACATAAGAAATTATCAAAACAATAGATAACATAAGGAATAGCCTGGCTGAATTTTATTACCTTATTTGCATAAATTACCATAAATATGCAAATGAGTGGATTTAAAAAAAAAAAATTGAAATTACCCTAGTATTCTATACATTTCACTTGACATGCATGCACATTTTCGCGGCGATTTCGCCGTTTCACGGCTGAATTCATAGGGGGGGGGGGGGGCTATTTAACCCATACATATAAAACATAAAAGAAGTATCTTTGACGGGCGTTGTGGCGTGCGCCTGTAATCCAGCTAAAAATGGAAGTTACAAACTGATTCAGCCGAGGAGGCAGCTTCGAAACTAAGTCACGTCTTTCGGATGGTGATGTTAAAGGTCGGTCCCCAGACGTAAATAATCATATCTGATTGATACACGTCTGTAAAAACCAAATCACACACACACATTTGACCTGGAGTCCATGAGTTACCTTGGTGCACAAATGTAGTAGATATTGCGTTCTCCTCCCTTCATCCTTTCTCCATACTCCAATAGGCTGGTTTTCTGTCCTTCTTGTAAGGCCGATGACTCGTACCTCAGCAGTCTAGCTATCTCTTCCTACATAGTAAGAATTGTAAGAGCTGCTCGTGAATGGTCTAATTCTATAACTCCTTTCAGATTACAAACAAATTGCTCAACCAGCATCATTAGCTATTGTATGTGATTTAAGCCTGTTGAAAAGGTTTGAAGTTTGTATACCGTATTTGCTGGCGATAAGGCCGCAGTGCCGCATAGGCCACATCCCGGATTTTGACATTTTAAAAAAAAAAAAAAAGAAGAAGAAAAAAAATTAAAAAATGTTGTCGAAGGCGGGATTCGATCTCTTGCGGACACATGTAGATTGGGAACCGTAACCAGCGCCTTAGACCGCTCAGCCATCCCGCACTGATACCATACCTTGCAGTTTTCTCTGATGCGGCAGCTCCGTTAAACAGGCCCTTCTTTTACTTTTGCAATGCATTGGCACGATCTTAGATCAAGATCTATCGGCAGATGTTGTTTTTGGAAGTTTATTTTCGTCTTCATGTCAACAATGCAAGATAAAATTGTCGGTAAGATGTGTGAAAATGTCCTGTACCATAGTGGTATAGTTATTTTACCCTTAGTAGTCCCATATGTGCAAATTTGTGCTGGTTTGGACTTACATTTTTTTTTTTTTTTACTGTTTCGCCGTAAAGGCCGCACCCCGACTTTTTGATATTTACTTTTCCAAAAATACTGCGGCCTTTACGCCGGCAAATACGGTAGTTAAATCAGAACTGATTTTATTATTTATCTACCTATTAGCGCTTAGTCCTCCTGACAAAGCAGTCATCAAAATAAAAAAGTCACAGTTGTGCATACCCCAACCCACGACCCGCTGTCCCAATCTGTGACGTGCGCACCATGCACCCATGCAACTTCCTCTCTTAAAGCAGTCCCAGATACAACCAGGGACATGTTGCCAACAAGGAGAGGGGACGGAGGGAAGGACATAGGTAGATACATAGATTTATATAGTAAATAATAAAATCAGTTCTGATTTAACTAATTTACCACAATAAATCATATGTATCTACCTATTATTGCTTAGACCAACACAGATGAAAGCAGGGGCATGTCCAAACGACACGTTAGCGGGGTCCCAAACAAAAGGTCAGCGGGGGACCAGGCAAAAAGATGCCGCCCCCAAAGACGCCGTAGCAAAAAAACTCCTCACTCACAGGAACGTCCTTAAGATAACACGAAATGAAGGTGTTAGGTGAAAACCAGAAAGCAGCCTTCATAATGACATGAAGCGCTACACCATGGAAAAAGCCAAGGAGGTACCAAGACCCCTGGTATCATGCGCACGAGGACGCACACCCTCCGAGAGAGCCTCGGGACCGGCAGTTTGAACCGCCTCCACAATCCATCCAGAGATAGATCCCTTTGAGGCAGGTGAGACGGGCTCCCGCGTGATAAGAAACAGCTGAACGCTATCAAGGAAAACCAAAAACCCCAGAGGGGAAAGGAGAAAACCGATCCACCTACCGACTCCTCTCACAGAGGAGTAGCAAGGGTAATGGACGGTGGGAGTCTAGCCACCAACAACAGGCAAAGACCCTGAAAAAGACCACAGCACAGAGCTTCACAGGAGCCGAGCTTAGCAAGACGGATCCCGAAACAGACCGAGAACTGGAAACACCAGAAAAGTGTAACTGAGTCAAGTCAAGATACCCCAGGATACCACCAGCCCCCTGGGCGGCCGATGGACTTCTCAGCTGAAGCCACAATCGGAGACTCGCAATCCGAAAGCAAACGCTTCCTACCCTACGCCGAAACGTTGGGTGACGAAGCCTGGGCCAAACACCTTACTAAAGCTGCAAGGTTTAGCTACAAACCCAGCACGATCATCACTACCGCGCTACACCGCACCTTAGGCTGCAACGCTTGGTGGTAGAAGCCACCCCGTGATCGGGGGCTCTCTGTCACGGAGGCAACTCAACTGAGAACCCGAAACATATACGAAGAAAACCGTCTAAGTCAGACTGACGGACTGGGGGCACCAATCCCCAAAAATGGGGCAAGGTGGCGATAGTAGCTGCCCTCGGATGAGCACTAACAAACAGCTGGAGGCTTAACCCCAAACAAGGGCCGACGACACATGGTGGCAAGCCAACAGCAGCATCATGCAATCCGGGCCTAAAAGGTCTAACAGATGCCAGAGAAGCAACACCCGAGACTCAAAAATCGAACCCGGAAGTCAGGTATGACTGGGGCCGGCTCAAAAGCCGTCCAAAGCACGGGCAAGAAAAAGAGTAAACCTCCGCTTGAAAACCGCAGAGCCCGCCAGGTTTACTGACAACTTCAGTAACCCAACTATCAACTCCCATAAACATGGTGACAACTTACACGCCACAGCAGACACACTTGCAAACTCAGCGAATACAACTGAAAACGAGTACGGTGTGAACGAGTCCGGCTCAAAGCCAGCTGGCGCATGGGCAGAGATAGGCGCCAAGCCATCGCCCGAACGGGGTGAAAAATTCTGGCGTCTGCCGGAACAACTGGAAGCCCCAGTTGCCCAAGCAAAAGAAATATCAAACCCCCAAATAATTCAAAGCTGCCTGAGCGGATACAGAAACTGAAGCGTATGACGCCAAACCCTGGCCGTCAAATTACCACTCCGCCTACTCAGCCTCCTGGCCGGAGGGAACGGGGCAGTACCGCCTCACCACTCCACCAAAAGACTTAGCGAACGCGGAGCCTAGGAGCTCCCTGGCAGTGAACGGAAACACCTCGCTTGAGAAAACGGGGTCACTCCCAAACCCGATGTCAGTTGTGAAACCAGGGTCAATTCCGCCCCTGACGACTAGGATTGTTGCAAAACAACTACGCACAGTCTGCGAGGCCCGCGCCTCCTACAAAGCTGGTCGTTCCGGACAAGACAGCACGGCTTGAAACAGTCGTTATATCCCGGCGGCAGCTCTAAATAAAAAAAAAAGGAAATACGCTTGGCAAAAGTGAACACTAAAACTGCCAAACTAAAGTGACTGAGGGTTAAAAAACCCGAACCAAATTGTATAAAAACAAAATGGAAATTACAGACAGAAAGGCACCCAAAAACTCCAAATTTTGCGCGAGTGACGTATCTGTACTCCTGACTGCGAAAAAGAGAGAGGAAGTTGCATGGGTGCAGGTTGGGATAGCAGGGTCTTGGGGTGGGGTATGCACAACTGTGACTTTTTTATTTTTATGACTGCTTTGTCTGGAGGACTAAGCAATAATAGGTAGATACATATGATTTATTGTGGTAAATTATATCAATTAGTAGGCGGTTTCCCGGCAAAATTGTTATCATCATGTATTAGTCAAAAGACTTTGTGCATTAACTTTGCAACGAAAGCATCTAGGTCTGAAGTTGGTAGTGACTGGTTCACCGAAAACAATCCAACAAGAAATCTGAGAAAAAATAAACGTTATTGTGAGCCTAGGTGTCGTACAAATCGATACCAAAACAGCCCTATTCCATTCATGACAAAATTATTGAACCTTAATTGAACTTTGTATAAACTCTAATAGAAGGGGCAAACAGACTTTAGTATGACTGATTTTAAATGATATTTAACGTGGTTATGTTTTAGGATCTTGTTTATTACATCCCAGCCTTTTTAAATAGATTTAATTCACCTTAGCTAAACTGGATCATGTTTTTTTTACTCTTTACTAATTAACTGGATAAATCACTCGAGTATTATAATACATGTACCATATTTAAAGCATGACCTATAGTATTTATTCATTCACAAAAAATGTGATTTCATAGAAAATTGAACGATTAATGCTAAACATAGATTTATATTTTTGTAATTTTCCACATGCAACACTACTATTTTCAGAGTTGAAATGTTCTAAACAAGTTAATTGCCATGTACAGTATTACGCATGTATTTCTTGTTAAGTATGTAATGTTTTAATCATGTAAAAGTTATCATTTTCTTATACTCCCTCCCCCTTTCTTTTTCTCCTCCGCCATACCTGTCCTTTTTTATTCATTATTTCACTGTGAATTGTGCTGTATATTGTATGCATGGGTGTTGATCCGTTGCGTCATGCTATTCATGAGGGGGTATATGATCTTACTGTTTCGTGCCCCACTGGTGACTGGGGTGGCGCAGCGGTTCGACGCCGGTGCCAAGAGTTGCATTATTATCTATAGTAGTTTATTATTAGTAAGTGCAATTTTACCTTGTAATAATTAATTCTGTAATCCATTGCGCAATTTAGTTTTTAGCTACGAAGCATGGAATTAATGAACATTTATTGTTTACATGTTTGATTTGATTTGAATAAACCATTTATCTATCATCTATCTATCTATCTAAAACATATTCTTTCACATGATTGGTAATAAGAGCTTCCATTTCATTTTTTGAAAGTGGGGCGTTTCCAAAACTTGTCTTTACCTTTAATAGAGTGGACTGTGGTTCAGTGTTTTTATAATCTTATATTCTTTTATTCGTCTGACGGTTATAATGATAATCCTGTCTCTCATGGATCTGATGTATAAGAGCACGTCTCAAAATATGTCATGATCTTGCAGGGAAACCTTTGAGCGAAGCATGATGCCATATACTGATTTCTCTTTTTTTTCTCACTCGACCACTTATCAACAAAATACTGATATGATCAGATCTACATTATGTGAAGAACAATAATCTTAGCAAATGCCCCACAGTTTCAAACAAAAAAGTACATAGGTACTGCATGGTACAGGATCCCAATGGTGTTGATTTTACTTTTCTTCAAATTTGTTCAGTACCTCCTTCAATAGAATGCTAGATTTGCCCTCGGTAAGATACTCACCTTCTCAGCCTGTTCCTGTGCAGACACAATACCCTCTCTAAGGAAGAGACTGTACTCATCAGTGAACTGGTCATACTTAGCAGGGTCTTTCCTAGCCTGGTCAGTAAAGAACTTGACCAGTCGAGTGGTCAGTACAGTTCTCAGCTTCCTAATGTAGAAAGGACCAGAGGACAAGGTTTTTAAAAATATTTAAAAAAATCCAATGTGCAGAATTATTATTAATGAAACTAAGTCTAAATCTTAAAAATCTGGAAAAATCCTGAGAGAAGATCATTTATTAAATGTCAAATAGTATATCAACAAAATGTGACTTAAGTGAAGCTAATAGAAGATTGGATCAGAGCCATGAAAAGAGCACTAATAAATCAAGACAACAGTAGCATAAATGTAGAGAATAATCACAAATGTAAGCAAGTTTGTAAGTACTTTTGTTACTGGAAAATGTTGAATTTAGACATTTTCATGCCCCTTTTCTAGATTTTTCTTCTCTTATGAGGTTTCACTCTGATTTTGATCATGGTAAGGAAAATACCAGTCAAATCTACATCCATGTCTATGACTGAGCTTACCTTATAAGCGCACTATCCTGAAGCAACTCTCTGCTAAGGTTCAAAGGAATATCTTCACTGTCTACAACACCTGCAATAGAGGAAAACATATCAGGGAAGATTGTACAGTTGTTTGTAGTTGGATAATTCCTGGTCTGATCTTGTTATTTCTTCTATTGATTATTATATCTTTCACATAGGAAACCAGAGGGTTTTATCATGTCTATTTTACGAGGAATTTTCCTTTCTTTGTATCTGTCCTTCATGTCTAGAGTGATACAGATGAGTAAGAACCTGTAATAAATCAGGGTTGAACAAAGCTAACAAAAGTCCCAATAAAAAAATCTTTAACAATGAAATAAATTCTATTAATAATTTTATTTAGAGATAAAGAGAGACCTGATTATGTTTGTTGTTTGTCAAGTAGTTTATGGTTTCCTTCAAATACCGATCAGCAGAAATTTTACAATCAAACCAAGCTGGAAATGCAGAAATGTATTCATTTGCAATCCTACCCCCTTCTGCAATTACTGTGATTTTATGACTAGCATCCTACCCCCTCCTTCTGTGGCTGCCCCCATCTTCCGGATTGCATGATGGAGAACATCTATCACAAACCATGGCTCACACATTCCTCACATACCACATACCTGTAACAAAACGCAGCCACTTGGGTAATATCTTCTCTGCCTTGTGCTGGATAAGAATCTTGCGGCTGAAGAGTGACACTCCGCTATCTGCCTGCTGGCTGTGCTCCCACATTGCCGGCGGCCGATTCGGGACATAGAAAAGACTACGTATATTGAGGGGGGCATCGGCCTTGAAGTGGAGGGTGTAGCGGGGCGTATCATAGGTGTTCTTGGTGAGGTACTGGTAGAAATCAGTGTGGTTCTGTTCTGTGATTTTACGGGTTTCCTCTGTCCAGAGCGCCTGGGTGGTGTTGATAAGCTTGCCGTTGAGGAAGATCGGTACTCCAACAAAGTTGCTGTGTTTCAGCAAGATGTCTATATACATATGCAAGAAAGATACTTAAAGTATAATTTCGAATTTAGAATGACATGATGATCAGTCACATGCATTACAGTCAGCAAGACAAATAGAAAACAAACACTAGGTTAAATCTAAAGACTGTTTATCAGGGATGCCAGTGACAATTTTCTCTAGGGCCAGAGGTTTTTTTGTAAGGCTACACTCCGCTAGGTTATGCACGCATTGCAACACAAACACGTTTGGTCTCCAAATTCATTGGCATGTGTACTGAACTCTGAATGCCGATATGTAGTCATACATTATGGAAACAAAGCTTCTACATGTCCCACAGACAATAGTTCAGGTTAATCCAAATAAACATACACAGCTGGTTTATCCACAATAATTTCCAAACAAGTGTCCCAAAAACCTTAAGTCCTGTTAACGATGATGAACCTTCGAGCACAGCTAGCTAACTGTGCGTAGAATTTGCTTAGCTTCAGCTGCCAAGCACTAGAGCTTGCTCACACAGCTAGCTGTAAGCAAGGATCTTAAATCGCTAGCATTATCTCCAGTTGTTTTGCAATATTTGCACGTCCAAATACACGCGGAACGTACTTTAAAAATTATGAAAGTCATGTCTGCAAAGCTTAGTTATTTTTATTACAGACTCTTACACCAGCAGTTTTAACAAATCGTTCATGTCTGCCGTACAAAACACTATACAAAGAACACGGTACTATACTGAAAATCACATTTTGAAGTATATTAATGGTTTTTTTCTGATTCATTCATATCATATCTGATTGATATATGTCTATCACTCTATGTCTGTAAAAGGTAAATCCAATTACACAAACACACACACACACACACACACACACACACACATCTGGTGCTCTTCCAAGTTGGAGAGAAGGGTAGAAAGAAATAAACGAGGCCGGAAATTTGACACCCAAAATATAAAAAAGCTGGAATTCCGTCAATGAACAGAAAAATGGCATCCCTGTTTTTATACAATAAAACAGCACTTCTCAACCAGTATGCCACAGAGGTCTCTTAGGAGGGATGCCAGGTCGGCCGAAAATTCTTTTTTTTAATAGAATGAAATGAAGAAAAAAAATTGTCTAATCTTACATGACACAGCTGGAATTCAGTCATATATATAGGGTTAAATGTTAAAAATGTCAAAAAAATTCCAAATATTTATGTGTTTTACAAAATGGGCTTTACTTGCTGGGGCAGTTGTAATGAAACATGTGCATGCCATGGGCAGAATTCGAAGTGGGCACAAAAAATGCAAAACAGAGGATGCGCACAAAATTCAAACAAAAGAACAAAGAGAAAGAGGAGGAAAGGAAGAAATATCATGATCCATAATGAAATACATAGGGTGAAGTGCAAGGACTTTTTAACGTACATGTATAACAGAAAATAAAAAAATAACTGAAAATCTGAATCTTGGTCACTTGCCCCCTCGCATAATTGTGTTTGCATGATCTCCTCATATTGTGCACTAATACATAAGATATCTGGCAAGATATTCCAAAAAACAGTGGCTGCATATATGCAAATGTCCTTTGTTCCATAAGATTTTGTCACAGTTTGTGGGACATAAAATAAAGACTTTTTACTGGAATGCAGCATTCTTTCTGGTTTATAATGTATTAACAATTCAATAAGATATAATGAACAAAATGATGGAAATTTTAATAAGTTAATAAAAAGTACTTATTTACTTGATACGGGACTGGATAAGTAGCCAATGTAAAATTCCTAAGACTGGGGATATTCGTTCATGTATCTTTGTACGTGTTACGGGTCAATCAGATGAGTTTTGAATAACTTGTAATCTTTTAATTTGATAACACGAAAGAATAAAAATCAAACTATTACAAAAATCAAAATGGCATATAAAAAAAGAATGAATAAGGTGTTCCGTGGGTGAGACGGAAGAATAAAAATCAAACTATTACAAAAATCTAAATGGCACATAACAAAAATATGAATTAGGTGGTCAGTGGGTGGTCCTGTCCAAAAGTTTTTGAATAACCCAAATAACCCAAATCAGTGTCAATATTGGGCTACTTAAACTGTGGTGTGAAGAAACATGAATTAATTCAGTCTTGGTACCATTAGGTTTCAAACCATTTACTTGAGACTACTCTTTTGTAGTATCATTAACATTACAGTTTCTCTTAAAGTAGATATTCATTGATTTTAAGAACTAAGCAAAGTTGAAACTTTGATTCGACAAGGTTATCAAAATTCAATGCTTGGAAACATTCAAAGTATTATGATTATTATAAGTTACAAAACACTTAAATACAGCCCCAGCATAGCACCTGAAGAGCTCTCCGAACGCTGCTGAGACGTGTGAGATCACAGTATGGACATGATTTGCACAAGCAGACGATGTCCCATGACATCTCACACATTTTCAGTGCCTGTGTTTTCACCTTCTCTTGAAGTCTTTCTCTTACAGTTGTACTTCACTACCGTCAGGCTAAATGTATAATCTATTGCCTCACTCTAAACCCGCGCATGTTTCTATTTTGATGACAAATGCAGCGATACAAAAATAAAGGAATCTGTCGCTTGTAAACAAAATAAGACGCCATTGTATATTCAGCTGCACACACCGCGGTATGTTCTGTGTTTCAAGAGGGAACAAATGCCGTCCTTAATATCATTCCGGGGGTTTCTCAATTTGAAAGTCTGGTTTCTTTGATTGTTAATTAACCCCTATCCTGTGTATTTACAAGCAAAAGATTTTAGTTATCAGAATCAGGTCATATCCCCTTTTGAATGGTAGACATGCCATTACATTTATATACACTAAACTCATTATAATTTGACAAATAATAGCTTTGCAATTATGTTCAATCTTTATGGGATGTCGTCTGCTTGGGCAGTATTGGTCCATATAGTGACGTCATTAAAACATTGTTATTTTTCCGGCGAATCTCTCGTATATCCCAGCTGCTATGGAGGTGGTTGTATTTGTATTTTTATAAATCACCCGATATGTAGTCGACCTAAAACTTGTATGATGGCCATCTGTTAGCTTACCAGTTTCTAGTGATACATTAGTTGACATATTTGTGATTTTCTTTGAATTTCACCTTTAAATGCCATGTACAGTTGCGTATCCTCTGCATGAAACATGTTATGAATGTTATGGGTATCAATGACACTTTTTAAAGGTGATGTACAGAGAGTAAATAAGATTGGGCCAAGTACGGACCCCTGAGAGTCTTCTTGAGAAATGGAATGTCTGAATGACTGCTCGTTTCCAATCACTACAGTGTGAGTGAGCTGGAATAAGTATGACTGTATTCACCTAATTGCTTGACAGCCAACTCCAAAACACAGTCTCAAGCTATAGTCTAAAATCTAGCAGTACCAGGATGACGCCCATACGCCTATCATTACAGCACTCTCTAGCCAATTTCCCTACCCATGACAGGACAGAGTTTCGAATGAAGAGGTGTTTCATCGAGCTTTAAAAAAGCAGGTGCTGATTTAAACGATTAGAGAGAGACAGAAGAAATGGCTTGGACACATAATGCACGATGAGGGCTTGATGCTCAGAGTCATAGAAGGTCGTATTCATGGAAAGAAGAAGAGGGGAATACCTCGCTAAGGCTTTCTAGACGATGTAATCACAGAATGTGGAGCAACAGGGTATGAAACGCTGAAACGGATGGCTCAAGACTGAGGAACTTGGAGAGACACTTGATATAGAATTTTGATTGGGTCACTGAACCTGTCATTAACTGAAAGATCACTATTGATGATGATGACAGGTAAAATGCACAAGAAGTTGTGTGTTTGAGCATTACAATAGTTTTTTAAATCTCCCGCCCATTCGCTTGGCTCACTCGCTTGTACTAAAAAAAAAATTACCGCACAATTTGTTCCCTATTTTCATTTTCTTGCGTAGTTGTTTTTTAACTATTTTTGTTAGGTGGGCCTCAAAATATTTTTAACAGCCAAAGTGGGCCTTGAGTTAAAAATGTTGAGAAGTGCTGCATTAAAAGACAATCACTGGCACTTGGCATTGAATTTTGTAGTGGGTAGTGCAATGTCTGTTTACATCCAAACCGGATTATTCTTTACTGACCTTTGGCATCTGACTCCATGCCAAACTTCCAGCAGTCCTTCTTGAGATGAATCACAATCTTAGTTCCTTTCGTCACTCCTTCAGCCTCACTGATTTTATATTGCCCTGACCTAAAAGATATAAATGGTACAATCAGATGAACATTGTCCTATTCATGAATCATCTCTAACTTGTCAGAACGATAAAAGACAATGAAGCAAGTTAGCAACAATTCTTTTAGAGTTTGTAGAGTTTTCTAAGCAGAAATTCTATTCAGAGTACATGCAACAGTTAGACTAGTGCAAAGTGCTCTGCAACTTACCCATTACTGTGGTAACTTGCCTAGTCTACAATGACAATACACTCAAATATAGTTGAAGCACGTAATCGCATAATACGTAAACAATGAAGAATGAAGGAGTATGTAGGAATTAATGCTTGTACAATATGACACAGCACATGGTACACGCTATTTCTGAAACGGAAATTAGCCTGGGAAGTTCCGAAATATATACATGTTTCCAAACAGCTTTGCGTATAACATCTCTCAGAAACATGATTCTGGCTCGTTCTCACATTCAAAACGCAATTTTGTTGGCATTTCAATATACACATACACGTATGAAAATATGCTTGCGTTTATCAATTTGCAAATTTGCCTGAAACACATTTGAAAACGCCGATTATAGGCTAGAAGAGAGTTGATAAACACACCCACTGAGTGATATATTTTGTGTCTCTGTAAGATCTCTTTTTGTAATACTGTATGTCTCCTAAATGCACAAAAATTAACAACATGTATATATTTCCTGCAATTGGGAGACATTCATTATCATTTAAAAAGAACTTTGAGAAACACAGGGGGGGGGGGGGTTGTAATGATGTGCTATCGAAAATGATTTTCGATACCGGTAGATGATATATTTTTAACATTCATTTTTTTTCTTTCTTGAGACATTTTTTTTTCTGTCCCTTTTTTTCTTTTTATTATAAATTTTATTTCACTTTGTATATGCCTACTTTTATCCTTTTGTTTTTCTTCTTTTTATTAATATTTTACTTGTTAGAATATCAACCTTTTGTTTGTATCGTTCTGAATTGATTTTTTTTTAAATCTGTACCTTGTAATAAAACTTGAAAATTGAAAGAAAAAATGAAATCAGTAATTTGTAACGAAAATTGATGCAGATGTTTTACACTTTACTTTCGTTTACACTTTCGTTATTCAGGATTATTGTAGTCACTTCATTCCTATCCTTATTCTCACTATCTGTATCCCTTTCCCATCCTCACTCTCGGTATCCCTTTCCCATCCTCACTATCGGTATCCCTTTCCCATCCTCACTCTCGGTATCCCTTTCCCATCTTCACTATCGGTATCCCTTTCCCATCCTCACTCTCGGTATCCCTTTCCCATCTTCACTATCGGTATCCCTTTCCCATCCTCACTATAGGTATCCCTTTCCCATCCTCACTCTCGGTATCCCTTTCCCATCCTCACTCTCGGTATCCCTTTCCCATCTTCACTATCGGTATCCCTTTCCCATCCTCACTCTCGGTATCCCTTTCCCATCCTCACTCTCGGTATCCCTTTCCCATCTTCACTATCGGTATCCCTTTCCCATCCTCACTATTGGTATCCCTTTCCCATCCTCACTCTCGGTATCCCTTTCCCATCCTCACTCTCGGTATCCCTTTCCCATCCTCACTATCGGTATCCCTTTCCCATCCTCACTCTCGGTATCCCTTTCCCATCCTCACTCTCGGTATCCCTTTCCCATCCTCACTATCGGTATCCCTTTCCCATCCTCACTATCGGTATCCCTTTCCCATCCTCACTATCGGTATCCCTTTCCCATCCTCACTATCGGTATCCCTTTCCCATCTTCACTATCGGTATCCCTTTCCCATCCTCACTATCGGTATCCCTTTCCCATCCTCACTATCGGTATCCCTTTTTCCATCCTCACTGTCGGTATCCCTTTTCCATCCTCACTCTCAGTATCACTTTCCCATCCTCACTCTCTGTATCCCTTTCCCATCCTCACTCTCTGTATCCCTTTCTCATCCTCACTATCGGTATCCCTTTCCCATCCTCACTCTCGTTATCTATGAATATAATTAGTCAATTAGTTCTACACTGAAAATGATATTAATTGATGCACGCATACATTTTCCAACTTCTGCTTTCTCTCATTACTCTGAATGACAATGCTGACATCATAATAATACATCATAAATGAAATTGATTTTCAAAGATTTTATAAATTAGTTAAGAAATTATAACATATTTATTTAAAACTTGCTCCAAATCAAAACATGAATTACAATTGTTTAAATGAGCTTAACATACATTATTAAACAACATGTTTCATTGAACAAAATTATAATCAAAAGATGTTTTGCATGGATGATACAATTAACTTCAAAGAGGTGCTTTGATGTTCTCCATTGTGACCTGTTTTAATGAAAGGAAAGTTACATACATGTATGAGATTGCAATTGAAATAAACATTGGATATTCTTGAAAAAATAAAGTTTTTTGAGAGTAAGCTAAGGTGTAATAAGCACTTGTTTGTTTGTTTCTGTCTTTATGGTATAATGTAAATTTTAACAAGTTTGGTAGTTCGTCAGTCAAAAATCATTTTCAGTTATTAGGAGTATGTCAAGTTTCCTGAGTTGATTCAGTCTTGATCGATGTCATCGAAGCCTGGTTGCTGTTTTGGTTAAATCGGTGCATCTTTGAAATTTGAAAATATGTCGTTTTCATATGTCGAGTCCCGGTAGTGCACTGCAGCAGCATTGCATGAACATACTGCATGAATACTGGCACAAACTGTTCGATTTTTGTATGAAATTTTGCTGTGAAAAAAATATACAAATTCTGTGAACCATGTAAAGCTAAACGTAATCCAAGCTTCTATTTTATTTTTCTATTATCTAAAAATAGATTGAAATAGATTGTGATTCATTAGTGCGGAGTTTGTACACTACGCGCTGTTTGGCCATGAAATGGCGCACCGTAAACAAACTATGTCACTTATGATCTCGATAATTACGATCTATTTGCTTTATTATTGTTGTGATTTCAATGTAGTTTTCATGAAAAGACCAATAAAGCAGAAGCTTGGATTATGATTATGTTGGCATGGTTCACAAAATTTGTATAATTATTTTCAAAGTAAAGATTTTCGGGTTGTGCCAGTATGTAGCAGTCAGCTGCATACAGTGCATAAATTGACTTGACTGTGTGTACGTGTGTGAGCGTAGAATTAACACATACTTTCTCGTCAGTTTGGCTGCTGCATATACATGTATAGCAAGATGCCTAACACGGGTTGGCCCAACCCGTTGCATCGTGTATTTGCTAGTTGTTACACCACCTGACATGAGTTGTTCGTCATCTGATGTGTATCTCTGGCCTGTCTGTGCAGTGCCTGCAAAGCATATCATATAGCAAGATGCCAAACACAGGGTAAGCCATACCTGTTGCATCGTGCATTTGCTACACCACATTACACAAGTTGATCGTCATCTGCCGTGTATCTCTTTGATTACACAGAGGAGGTGTGCACGCCTTGTTGCCTCACTCGCGTCGGTTCATTACTTCCTTGCATGAACAAAGCAGGCCATGCTCTCGCCTGCTTGTCCTCCCCAGGACCCCGGAACCAATTTTGACGACATCCGACAGCGACCACGCGGTCGTTTGAAAGATGTTTTGGATGACCCTAAAATTATCCCCCATGACGATTTTGCATATTAATATAGATAATAATAATAATGATAATAACAATAGAACATTAAGTGCCCTGCATACTCTCCTGCACTGTGAGGAGTCCTTTTAGGTTTGAATGAGATGACAACAGTAATAATAATATAAAGTTACATTAATGAGGTTATACACGTGTGCTGAGCAACAAATGGGTTGTAGGAGTACATGAAGGAGTCATGTCTCCTTATATTAGACAAATGTCTCCCTATTGTTGCTTGGAGAGTAAAAAAATATGAAGGAGAGAAACATTAGTAATTCACAATGCAAGCACAAGCTATTTTTGCATACATAAGATACATAGATGACCCAAGTTTGGCAGGAATCCATCAATCGGTTCTTGAGATAACGCGATCACAAGAACGGGACGTACAGATGGACAGCTGACAACCCGAAAACATAATGCCTCCAGCTACTTCGTTGATGAAGCATCAAAAAGAATGCTTTGTGGGGTAATGATTAATGTAGTGACTGAAAGACGCTAGATTTACTACTCTGCTGCCAAAAGAGAATCGAAATTGGTGTTATGGTAGTATTTTGATATTGTCTCTGAAAGTTCAATTTTTATCACGTCTCCAAAATGTGTAATCCAGATATCTTTATATCCCGCATACTAAGAATCTTGCAATCTGATTAGTCTAAACGAGGTCACATGATCAATGATAGAAAGTACTATCACACTGTGATAGTACTTTTTTGCTGCTGCCCCACTTGCCCATTGAATAAGCATAGCAAAGTAGATTACGCAAATGTCAGTGTTTTTTAAAGGCCAAACTACAAGTCAACGACGCTTAATTTTAAGCCTTGGAAAAGTCAAATGTGCGCGCATCGACTTTATTACATGTATGCATGTTGTGCTTTGAACATAAATCGCGTAAACATGAAACAAATACGCCTAAATAAGCGCAATCGACGCATGTCATTAATAAGCGCAAAAAGTAAAACCATAGACATGTGTATGAAATGTTATGTATTGACAAGCTCATCGTTCTTTCAGATTTTTAACAGTTTTATTGACTTATTAACTGAGTTGAAACGCTAACGATTTTGAGCGACGTTGTTGCCGATCTCATTCAGCATTATTGGAAGCTAATTATATATGTAAGTATTGGCATTGGAACATAGACAGTGGAAAGATAACAAGTGAGGTAAGTTCATCTACAATATTCATTAATTAATCAAGTCGACATAGTTTTTATTCGCAGGCGACGCGAATAAAAACTAGTTGAAGCTAAACTGTCTGCAGAATCAGTTAGGGCTCGGGATGATAGTAGCCCAGAGATCACCTCGGCGATGATAGTATAGTATTAATGACTGCTTTGAGAGAAATAATTGTTTTATTACGCTCAAGGGAAGGTTAGAATTGTGCTATTCCCCGAGGCTTGCCGAGGGGAATAGCCCAATTGTAACCTTCCCGAGAGCGTATGAAAACAACTATTTCTCGAATATTAAAGCAGTCATTAATACTTTTATATGCCGAAAAAAAATAGACTAAAAAATAAAAAATAAAAAATATTTTACATTTTTGTCGAAGACAGGATTCGAACTCTTGCGTACAACAAGAGGTGTATCGAAAACCAACGCTTAGACCACTCAGCTATCACGCGTCGTTAACATGCTTGGCAGTTTTCTCTAATATATACATTAAAATGGATTGAAAACGGCTCCGCGTGAGGGATGCTTCGCAAAAGCTCCATGAAACGGACCCTTCTTTTACTTTTGCACAATGCATATTGGCACGAACTTAGATCAAGATCTATCGGCAGATGTTGTTTTTTTGTTTTTGAGAGTTTATTTTCGTCTTCATGTCAACAATGCAAGATAAAATTGTCGGTAAGATCGATCGAGATTCAATTGTATTGAAATTGCCGACCAATTTTTCGCACACGTATGGTATCCTCCATCGCTCAAACCATTTTTTAACATGTAAACCTATGGGGTAACCATGGAGACTGACTTATTTTTTTAATAACCATGGTTATTAAAAATATTGAAATGTTTTAAGCATGGTTACCGGGAATTTTACAGGAACAGTTGAAGTTTATGAATGCAATTTCGACCAATCAGATGGCTGGATTACTTAAGTGAGGTATATAATTTGTACCATTACCCTCGTAGTCGGTTAATATTTGCTGAATATCACCATAACCACTACTTCTATCTTCATCATCAATCACACATTCAACCTATCACAGTTCATGATACATTGCTTCATTTACTCACCCATCTGAACACCAATACCACGCTTTGGCATCCTTTTTATGCGACTTTGAGAAAACTTCCACCGTATCTCCTACCATGAATGCTGAATAGAAACCCACTCCAAACTGCCCTATGATGCTGCTGTCTGAACTACCACCTTTCTCTTGTAGTTCTTTGAGAAATGCCTGCAGGAAAATGCAGCACCACATTAAATGAATGTTAATATAGAGTGTCATTATATGTGACCCATCACATCACAATGAGACAGAAGTCATATTTTTCCAAATTTTATTTAAGATTGATTCCGGTTCTCCATTTTTCCATAAGCTTTAATTTGGTTTTAGCTCAACTTTAGAAAACAAGTATTAATGGAGATAATAGCTTTTAAACTATTTTTAAAAAATGCTTCCAAAGTTTGACTCCAGTTTTGTCTTCAAGCATGAGCATTTTTTTTTTCACTGTCAAGTTCATATTGAAAAAGGCCTTAGCAACTGCTTATTAATTAAAATAACACCTAGTTTAATCGTTTCTTTAAAAACTCTCTCATGAAAAACCTTAAATGTAATTCATTTTAGTCATGAATTCTAACGCTTTTTGGGGTAGCAAAGCAAGTTGTTTCACTGCACTGAAAAGGCTTCCCACAAAAGCTTGCAAGGATTTATCGTGCTATTATTTTGTTTAACCCTTCTGTGCCCAAATTTTCTTGTTTGTTTTCATGAATCTAGTTTATTCAACCATGATTAACCCAGCTTTATTCAACCGATGTAAATAGGTTATCAATTCTAGCGTTTTGTGAGCGAATTTCAAGTGTTTTTTATAGGTCTTTGGACCTTTGTTTTCTCAAATCAAAACTTGAGACGGAGATAGCTCATGTCATTTACTATCTTTTCAAAACTGGTCAAATCATGGTAGAATAGACTCATTAAGAGAGCTATAGAATTTGCAGCTTTTAAAAGAATAAGCGCATACATGCCAACATTTGAAAATCAGAAATCTGTACACTATGTGCGCAAAGCGCACATCATGGGCGCGAAGCGCACATCAAGAGCACGAAGCGCAAAGTTTTGGCCCGGGTCCAGGGCCCGCTTTAGGGCCCTGGAAGCTCTGGGTTTCCAGATGCTCTCTGGTGCAATCTGAGCCTATTTTAGGGACCATTTCCCCTAAAATTCAACCCAAGTTTATGGGTAATTTTTGTGTCATACCAAACAAAAAAGTGATTGAAGTGAATTCCACATTTTAATTTATCTTTGGCAGAGGCAGAGCAGATAATAGACATAGATTTAATTAGCCACTCATGCAGAGTGATGCATTTAAGTCTAGTTACTTTTTAAATAATTATACATGACATAGATCTATGCATAAAATGAGACTGGCAATAATGGTATTCAACTTTCCAGACAACAGTCAACAATCCAAAATTATTGTACCTCATTGAGCTACATGTAAATGAGGTTGTCAAAATCAATGTCAGCAGAACAAGACATCTGTTGAAAAAATATAATTATTTCTTCATGCATTTGGCTATGGGCACCACATACTTTCAAGTTTCAAAACAATAAATGCAGTATACATATTCCTCCCCTTTTGTGCTTGCTCTAATAAAGGGAAATCGTTCCTTGTATTCCTGTTTGTACTTCTGAATTCGTCTTGCTGCTGTTCCGCTCATTTTGACAGATTTTCTTCCGAGACAAATCACAAATCACAAAGTATACGGTACCTCGAAACACGTACTTTGCATGGGGACCCTATGCATATACGGTGCGCTAGCCGCGATAGCGAATGCATGCATGCTGATATGCGCATGGAAACGTATAGAAATTATACTTACGAGATTTGCCAGCGCAAGTATTTACGTACGGAAATGTTACGTACGGAAACACATATCAGAGTGCACGTGGCGCGCAGCAACACGCTGCCACTGTACGTACATATCAGTGCACGCTGCACGCACCTTGCGCAATGCAATCCGTTCAGCACTCGATCGGATCAATGCTATGTATGGAAAGCCAAATTCCCCAAAATCGGAACGTTCCGTTTTTTAGGGCTATAAAAACTTCAAAAACGGAACAGTTCCGTTAAAATCGGAACGGTTGGCATGTCTGTAAGCGTAGTACTTCATACAACAACAAAAATTCTTTACAGAAATCATGTGACTGTGAACCATTAATGATTTAAGCAGTACGTCACTAGGCAGGGCTTAGCAAATAGCTTTCTTGAGCTCGGGACCTTACTTAAGCCTCGGTCACAAATGCCATTACGAACTGCTACGAACGCCGTGCGAACGATTTTCAGACAATAAAAATTCGGGAAGACAATGGAAAAACAGGGAGATTCGTACGAAATAATCGTTCGTACGAACCTTTGTGACCGCTGCATTAACTGTCTGCAAGAATAGTA